>PJEM01004847.1:0-143722 GCA_004023845.1 Helogale parvula | reverse complement strand
TCCCTACACCAAACAAAGAACCAGAAAGCAAAGCAAGGGGAGGGCTGGCGCCACTGACTGAACCAAATTGATTCAAAGCCTAAAAGTATATGCTTCTTTGCAAAGTAATGAGAAAACCATAGGATGAACAGAAGCCATATGTGCGGCCAAGAGGCAAAATATTGCTTGGGGGCTATTATTGCCTACTGGGCCCCAACAGAGGGGAAGAGGGAAAGAGAGTTGGGGAGAGAGAGGGACGCAAAACTTGAGAGACTATTGAATACTGAAAATGAACTGAGGGTTGAAGGGGAAGGGGGAGGGGGGAAAAGAGGTGGTGGTGATGGTGGAGGGCACTTATGGGGAAGAGCACTGGGTGTTGTATGAAAACCAATTTGACAATAAACTATTTAAAAAAAATAAAACAAAGTTTGGGGCACCTGGGTGGCTCAGTCGGTTAAGCATCCGACTCTTGACTTCAGCTCAGGTCACAATCTCATGGTTTGTGAGTTCAAGCCCCACACTGGGCTCTGTGCTGGCAACACAAAGCCTGCTTGGGATTCTGTCTCCCTCTCCCCCTGTCCTTCCCTCTCTTGCTTGCTCTCTCTCCAATAAAAACAAACTTAAAAAAAATAAAACAAAGTTTGAGGAATTGTGCTAAATAGAACTGAAACACGGATTTCACGTATGTATTAGTTTGTGGCTTTTCCCTAAAGCCCTACTAAATTTCGTTCAGAACAGGCTCACCTCTTTAGTAAAAGAAACAGCAAGATGACAGCAAGAGTGAGCAGCAAGAATGTGGAATCTGGAAAGCAGATTAATATGTTGTTACTGTCTTATGTGTGACTTAGCACATAGATTGCAGAAGGTGCCTGAGGCAGAGTAAACAATAGAAACACCGATTCCTCCACCAGAATGCCAGAAGTGTTCAGGAAAGGGAGACAGCCAGCCTCTCTGAACCTAAGAGCGTATGATTAGTTTGGTAAAACACCACTGAAAATGTTTAAGAGATGTTTACAGCCAGAACCTCTCCGCCACCTGTGCAGAAGGCTGGAGGGTGAGTTTCTGGGGACATTTGCAGAGATGAGGTGGGGTGGGCAGTATGCCATAGCCATTTTTAAAAAAGTAAGAAGGAGGTAAACCTTAGAGGATACTGATGATAAGGTTCACAAGCTCCCAATCAGGAAACTGAAGGATGTTCCCTGGGGAACTTAGCATTTTATGAACAAAGACCAACAGATATGGAAAGTTCAGGGTCATCCTATGTTGAGAAAGTAAGCTTATCCTAAGAAAGCAGCTTTACCACATCACTCGGCTTTATCGCCCTTAGAAGTGAAGCCCACCATTCATATCCCAGCCCTTTACACACACACACACAGTTTCCAAACAGATTGTTAGTGCATTAGTCCTATTACAAATGCACGAACAAGGATCCCCAAGAATTTGGGAATAACATGAAAACAGACATCACCTAACAAACAGGTAACAAAAGAATATGGAAGAATCAGATCCAGTGCAGGGAGCAGATTAACGTCTTTCCAAAGACACACATGCAACATCTTCAGAAGTATATGACAAGATACCGTGTTGGTGAAATAAAAGCGCTGCTGTATAAAAGACGTGTTCTGAGAAACAGAAAGAGCTTTTACAAATTAAAAATACATTACCTGGAATAAAAAATTAAACAGGAGAGTTGTGGGAGAAATTTGATGAAATGTCTTGAATACCAGAACCAAATGACAAATAGAGAATTCAGGGGCCAACATATGGATGCTGACGATAAAAGATGCTTAATATTTGACTAGATGGACTTCAAAAATAAGTAGAAAGGGGTAAATTTTCAAAGAAATAGTAAAAAGAGAATTTCAAAGAGCAACAAGACATGGGCTCCCAGACCAAATGACTCCCACAATGAAAACGATCATGACCACATGCAAAATGCATTTTCATGAAGCTTCATGAAGCTATGTTAAAAAGACGACCTTCAACGGTCAGGATAAAAAAGTCAGAGTAATAAGCAATGATCAAGAATCAAAAAGGCCCTGGACTTTACACTAAACAGTAGAAAACAGTGAAATAATAGCTGAAACATTTTAAGGGAAAATTAGTTCTGCTAACCTTAAAAATAGAAACTGTGGTTATTTTGCCAGCAAACAATAGGTTTACATGAGAATAAGAATTGCAATCCAGGACCAAACCAACTTCTCTGGGAACGAAAGAGAGGCACCTTTTTTAAGGGGCAAAGGGGGGATTGGGGAAGGGCTGTTATAAACTAGAAGTTCATTGGAGGAAATGGGGAGTTCCAAGTATGGCGGCTTCTCATTGGCTGAACTGTTGCCGGGGGGATGTAGCCTCTGGGAGTAGTAGAGTGGTATCCACAGGATGCAAGGTCAAGTCCATGTGAGGTCAAGTCCCTCTCCTCTTGCTGGGTCTGCAGTGATGAAGGTGGTAGGTAGGGCTGACAGCACCCTGCAGAAGCCTCCAGGCGCCATTTTTCAGGAAACTTCCCATTACTAATTCTCTGTGTCCCAAACCAGAATTCTAAATTCAGCAAATTATCAATCAAGTGTGAGAGTAAAATAACATTCTTTACAACATGCAAGATCTCAATATTTGCTTCTACCCTCGTGCTCAGGAAGCCATGAAAAAGAAGACAGACACAATGAAGATTAAGAATCCATGAGATAGGGAATCAAGAAGAGCAGAGACGGAAGGGGATCCCCCAGATTGGAACTGAAATGTCACATCCCTCTAGTCAGCTGAGGAGCAACTGGGAAAAACTGGACAAAGGCAGAGGGCTCATAAACAAGTGGCCCCATGAAAAGAAAAAGGCAGGGAAATTAAGAGATGACTGCGAATACAGACCATAGAGAGAGGGAAAAAAAACATTTAGCCTTCTTGTTCAAGGATATGTATTTATACTACACAACATGGATCAGCTGTGAATGATATTCATTGAATCATTGTCATTGGAGCAGTAAATGACAACTAAAATGAGAATATAAACATATTTTGAGAAAGAGGAAAGAGGAAGTATGTGAGAAAGAGGAAAGAGGAAATAAAAGGCAACCAGGTAAAGTTATTGAAGGTAGTGTAACGACTGATTTTACGTGTCAACTTGGAAGGACCACGTTGTCTAGGTATTTGGTCAAGCAGCATTCTGGATGTTTCTGTGGTGGTGGTTTTAGTGAAGGCTGACATTTAAATTGGTGGGCTTTCAGGAGAGAAGATTTCCTCTGTAATGTGGGTGGGCTTGTTGAAGATGTGAATAGGACAGAAGACTGACTAACCATGAGCAAGAGAAAAGTCAGCAGCATATGGCCTCAGCCTTGAACTGCAGTGTCAGCGCTGCCCTGGGCCCCCAGCCTGCTGAGCCACCTCGTAGACTTGGGATTTGTCAGCCTCCTTAATCATGTGAGCCCACTGCTGAAAATGAGGCTTTCTCTCCTCTCAACCTCACATACACATGCACATTAAACACACACATACACATGCGGTTGGTTCGGTTTTTCCGAAGATCGCAAATACAGGTAGCCTTTAGAGAAAAGAAAAGCAAAGAGAGGGATGGAGTAGAGAATCACTTCCGTGTGTGTGTGTGTGTGAGTGTGTTTGTATAGACACACACATATGTATATATATTTTAGTAATACTTGAATTTTTAACCTGTATGTACACTATTTCCAAAACATAAAAATGTTTTTAAAAGGGTAATTCCTAGGTGAATAGGTAGTGAATGTAAAACTTTCCAACCAGGATACAGCATATAAAACAGACCATCGAAAACCTGATTAAAAAGGGAGAAACATGGGAAATAGGGGGAAACATCATGAAAGGAAAACCTAAAATAAGAAGAATAAGCTTCCCATATCAATAATTACATAAATATCATGTGAACTAAAATTCACTGAGAAAAAAAGGACACCAAAAGGCAAATGGAGTTCTGATAAAAAGAAACCAAGAATGTGTAGCTGCCATCACTGGTACGGACTTAACAGCCAAGCTTCAAAATATATCAAGTGAACACTGGCAAAAATACAAGGAGAATCTGGCATTGTGAAGTCATTTAAGAGACATTAAACATTTGCAAAACACTGGTAAAGCGGCAAAACATGAGGAAAATAAAAAAAGTTTTCAAAGAGTGAGAAAAACACTTAGACTCGATTTTAAATTATTTTAATATACCCACACATTTTCATGAAAATCTGACCATACTCTCTACCCCGAAAAGATCTTCGTGAGTTTCTACTGGCTGTACAGCTCTCGCAAACCGTGCAGACATTTGAAAAAACAGCCGCAAAGTTAGCCACCTGCTCCTTGCTAGCCCCTTCCCACCACCCTCCCTACATCTGCAAATATAAAAACAGACTTTAAGAGGTGCCTCGGTGGCTCAGTTGGTTAAGCGTCCAACTTCGGCTCAGGTCATGATCTCACAGTTCATGGGTTTGAGCCCTGCGTCAGGCTCTGTGCTGACAGCTAGCTCAGAGCCTGGAGCCTGCTTTGGATTCTGTGCCTCCATCTCTCTCTGACCCTCCCCTGTTCGCACTGTCTCTCTCTGTCTCTCAAAAATAAATAAACACTAAAAAAAATTTTTTTTAAATCAGACTTTGAAAAACAAGTATGCAAGAGGAAATAAAAATGTTAAAAAATTATAAACTCATTGAAATCAAAAGATAAAAATGTAGACTTACAAAATAAGAGCAGTGTAGTAAGAGCAGTCTAGAGATAAACCCACTTCTTGGAAAAAACATAAAACTAAGTGTTGAATTCAAGAATGCAGAAAAATAAAGTGAATACAAAGAAAAAATTTAAAAATAGCATTACATTTGTAATATATAAATTAGTGCAAAGATAAATAAAAATTAAATAATTAGATGGGACTCAAAGGTTTAAGTAACAATAGCAATAAAAATGAGGTCTTGAAGATATTAACATTTTGTTAGTTACCACCGAGAGCCGATGAGAGAAGGCCAACTGAAATAAAATCACAAATGAAATGAGGACAGAACCAGGGATGCAAATAAAACTATTACAATTATAACAGCAGGAGACACTTTAGATTAATTTGAACACCCAGATCAAACATACAATTTTAATAAAACTACTAATTTATAATAATGGCCTGAGAAAGATTAGAAAACCAACAGAGCAATAGTCAAGAGAAAGGAAAAGGACAGTGAAAATGTAGTTTTCATCCCTCCTCAAGATGACAAGACCAAAGCTTTAAGAGAAGATATGCACATTCTTTTAGGTTTTACAAAAATAAGAGAATCTCCCCAACTCAATTCATGAGGCCACTAGCCCCAGAAACTTTTTATCAAACCAGAAACATGCAGTTAAAAATACAAAATTAAACACTAATGTCACCTACAGATGGGAATAAATATTCTAAATGAAATTTTTAAAAAAAGAATCCATGATTTAGCTATTGTTGAAAGTGTTGCTATGAACATTGGGGTACATATGCTCCTATGCATCAACACTTCTGTATCCCTTGGGTAGAAATAGCCAAATCATGGAAAGAGCCTAAATGTCCCTCAACTGGATCAAGATGTGGTTTATCTACACAGTGGAATACTACATGGCAATGAGAAAGAATGAAATCTGGCCATTCATAGCAACATGAATGGAACTCAAGGGTGTCATGCTAAGTGAAATAAGTCAGGCAGAGAAGGACAGAAACCATATGTTTGCACTCAAAGGTCTAACAGGAGAAACCTAACAAGGGACCATGGGAAGGGGAAAGGAGGGAAAGAGAAAGTTAAGGAGAGGGAAAGAGGTAAATCATGAGAGACTCTTTTTTTTATGTGTATTAGATTTTTTATTTTTTTTATTTTTTATTATTTTTTTAATAATAGTTTATTGTCAAATTAGTTTCCATATGACACCCAGTGCTTCTCCCCACAAGTGCCCCCCACCATGACCATCACCCCCTCCCCCCCCTTCAGTCCATGGTTCGTCTCCAGTATTCAGTAGTCTCCCTTGATCTGTGTCCCTCACTCTTCCCCGCTCTCTTTCCCCCTTCCTCTCCCCATGGTCCCCTGCCAGGTCTCTCCTGTTAGACCTATGAATGCAACCATATGGTGTCTATCCTTCTCTGCCTGACTTATTTCGCTTAGCATGACAGCCTCAAGGTCCATCTACTTTCCTACAAATGGCCATATTTCATTCTTCCTCATTGCCATATAGTACTCCATTGTATATATATACCACATCTTCTTGATCCATTCATCAGGTGATGGACATTTAGGCTCTTTCCATGATTTGGCTATTGTAGAAAGTGCCGCTATGAACATTGGGGTACATGTGCTCCTATGCCTCAGCACTTCTTTATCCCTTGGGTAAATCCCTAGCAGTGCTATTGATGGGTCATAGGGGAGTTCTAGCGATAGTTTTTTGAGGAGTCTCCACACTGTTTTCCAGAGTGGCTGCACCAGTTTACATTGCCACCAACAGTGTAGGAGGGTGCCCAGAGAGACTCTTGAATACTGAGAACTGAGGGCTGAAGAGGGAGTGGGAAAGGGGAAGGGGGATGATGGTCATGGAGGAGGGCACTTGTGGGGAAGAGCACTGGGTTTATATGGAAACCAACTTGGCAATAAACTATTAATTTAAAAAATAAATAATAAATAAAATAATAATAAAATAAAAGTAAAAATAAAAAGAATCTATAGTTTAAAAGAAAACACAAAAACAAAAACAGCAGCATGTCCGCTGGGTTTAAACAAGGAATGCTAGGATGATTCCACATCAAAAGAATCAAAATTCATGATTTCAAACGATGAGAAACATAAAACACCAGATATAAATCCAACATCTAGTTGATCAGAAGCATTCTTATCAGGCTGAGACTAAAAAGAAATTTCCTTTACTTGTGAGCATCTATCAGAAGTCCGCAAACATCACTTCATGACTGCTTTTGAGCATTCTAACTAAAGTCAGAAAAACCCAAAACTATATACATACCAGCAAGTATAGAAGATGATACAGATAGGTTTTGTTTGCAACTCTCTTCTCCTCCCGACTTAAAATACAACTGCATAAAGCAATCATTATAAAAATGTATAGATGGACTTGTACAACGATGTACAAAGAAGTAATGTGCATAACAAGAACAGCAAGAAGGGAGGGGATAGCCTACGTTGGAGCAAAGTTTTTGCTTCTGTGCAAATTGAATTGGCATTAATAAGAATTAGAATTTTTTAAGGTAAAAATTTGTAATCATCCTCAGGGCAACCACTAAGAAATCAACTCAAAAAAAATCTGGGAGAGGAAAAACAGGGGAATTAAAATGGTACACTAGAAAATATCTATCTGACAGAAAAGAAGGCAGCGATGGAGGACCAGAGGAAAGAAAAACACACGACAGAGAGAAAACCAACAGTGAATGGTTGAATGAGTAGCTCCTACATGGTCAGTAACTATGATAAATAGTATAGTAACTCTACTCTACTCCACTATATTAATATCAGACAAAATTAACTTCAAGACCAAAATTGTTATAAGAGAAAAGTAGGACATTTTATAAAATAAAGTGATAAAAGTTCAATGCATCAGGAAGGAATAACAGTCATCAACTGTACATTTTCCTACCAGAACCCCAAAATAAATGAAGAAAACACTGACAGATGTGAAGGAAAAAATAGACAATTCAATAATAATAGTTGGAGCCTTTAATACTTCAACACTCTGTATTCAGTAATGGATAAAACAACCAGGCATAAGATCAACATGGAAGTAGACATGAACAACACTATGAGACAGCTATAACAGCATCCATAGAACATTCCACTCAAACTATCAACATACATTCTTGTTCAGTGCACAAGGAACATTCTTCAGGATAGACCATATGTTGTAGACCATTATGAAGCCTCAATAAATTTAAGGGTATTGAAATCAAACAAAGTATGTTTCCTAGTAGCAGTGGAATTAGAAATCACTAACAGAGACAAATTTGGGAAATTCACAAATATGTGGATATTAACACACTTCTAAATAATTACCAATGTGTCAAAAAAGAAATAAAGCAAGCACTTAAAAAAAGATGAATAAAAATGAAAACACATCCCCAAACCTATGGAGTATAGCAAAGGCAGTGCTTAGAAATTTATAGATGTAAATGTGTATATTAAAAAAGAAGTTCTCAAGTCATTAACCCAAGAATCATCTTAAAAACCTACAAAAAGGGGCTAGTATCCAAAATCTATAAGGAACTCACCAAACTCTACACCTGAAAAATAAATAATCCAGTGAAGAAATGGGCAGAACACATGAATAGACACTTCTCCAAAGAGGACATCCAGATAGCCAACAGACAGATGAAAACCACACTGAGATACCACCTCACATTGGTCAGAGTGACTAAAATGAATAAATTAGGAGATTATAGATGCTGGCAAG
Source organism: Helogale parvula (assembly GCA_004023845.1). Taxonomy (NCBI): domain Eukaryota; kingdom Metazoa; phylum Chordata; class Mammalia; order Carnivora; family Herpestidae; genus Helogale; species Helogale parvula. The sequence goes on along the minus strand of PJEM01004847.1, from coordinate 135,346 downwards.
GATGTGGAGAAACAGGCACCCTCCTACACTGTTGGTGGCAATGTAAACTGGTGTAGCCTCTCTGGAAAACAGTGTGGAGGTTCCTCAAAAAACTATCAGTAGAACTCCCCTATGACCCGGCAATTGCACTGCTCGGGATTTACCCAAGGGATACAGAAGTGCTAATGCATAGGGGCACATGTACCCCAATGCTCATAGCGGCACTTTCAACAATAGCCAAATCATGGAAGGAGCCTAAATGAAGAATGGATCAAGAAGATGTGGTTTATCTACACAATGGAATACTACATGGCAATGAGAAAGAATGAAATCTGGCCATTCGTAGCAATGTGGATGGACCTCGAGGGTGTCATGCTAAGTGAAATAAGTCAGGCAGAGAAGGACAAAAACCATATGTTTTCACTCATAAGTTTAACAGGAGAAACTTAGCAGAGGACCATGGAGGAGGGGAAGGGGGAAAATATTTGAGGGGAGAGAGGGAGGTAAACTATTAGAGACTCTTGAATACTGAAAACAAACTGAGGGCTGTTGGGGGAGTGGGAGAGGGGAAGGGGGGTGATGGGCATGGAGGAGGGCACTTGTTGGGACGAACATTGGGTGTTACATGGAAACCAACTTGACAATAAACTCTAAAAGAAAGCAAAATAAAGTGACAAAATGATTACCAAAAAAAAAAAAAAAAAACCTAGAAAAAGAAGAGGAAACTAAATCCAAAGCAAGCAGAAGGGAAAAAATTAAAAGATTGGAGGGGAAATAAATAATATAGATAACAGAATTTTAAAAATTAACAAAACTAAAAATCGGTTCTTTAAAATGATTAACAAGTTGATAAACTTTTAGCTACACAGACCAAAAGATGACACAAGTTGCTAAAATCAAGAATTAAAGAGAAGATATTACTACCGACCTTCCAGAAATAAAAATCATAAAGGAAGACCATGAACAACTGTGTGCCAACAAGTTAAGTGACTCAGATGAAATGGACAAATTCCCAGAAGGTCACAAAATTGACTCAAGAAGGAACAGAAAACCTGAAGAGATTTACAAGAAGCAGAGATTGCATCAGTAATAAACAGAGTAGCCCAGAACCACGTGGTTTCACTGATGAAGTCTATAGAACATTAAAGAATTAATATCAATCCTTTACAAACCCTTCCACAACATATAAGAAGAGGAAATGATTTCCAACTCATTCTATGAGGCCAGTATACGACCTTGATACCAAAACCAGACAATGGCATCCCAAGAAAACAAGAGTAAACACCACAGACCGATATTCCTGATGAATATAGATACAAAAATCCTCTACAAAATGGAATCCATCCACAATGCCATTTTGAGGCATATATCCAAAAGAAATGAAAAAGTGTCTATACAAAAACTTGTAGATTCTTGTGCATAGTAGCATTATCTTTATAAGAATTAAAAAGTAGGAACAGCTCAAATTTCCATTAACTGGTGAATGGATACATAAAGATGGTGTATCAATATATTAGAATATTATGCGGCCTTAAAAAAGAATGAACTATTGATAACATGTTACAACATAGGTGAACCTTAATCACTTAGGTGGAAGAAGCTAATCACGTTGTGTGACCCCATTTATCTAAGATGTGCAGAATAGATAGAAAGTCAATCAGTGTTTGTGAGTGGCTGAGGGTAGGGGAGAAATGAAGAAGTGGCTGCTAATGGCTACAGAGGGTCTTTGGGGGTGATGAAAATGGCTGAAATTAGATAGTGCTGATAGGTGCACAACTTTTATTTTAGTAAAAACCAGTTAGTTGCATACTTTAAAGGGGTGATTTTACATTCTGAATCCCATCTCAGTAAAGCTGTTGTATATTTTTGTTATGTTTTTGTAAGGTGCTCAGACGATTTTGTTATTACGGTAAATGGATATTTTTATATGAGATCCTTCTGGAGAATATTATGGCCCTTTACTGGAGAACATAAAGGAAGCATTGTGTAAATGGGGCCATCTTCACTGATGGGAAGATTCAAGAATGCAAAGATGTCAATTCTTCCCAGATCAATCTACAAATTCAATGCAATCCCAATAAAACTCCCAGTAAGATGCCACATGCCTACTGACAAACTAATTCTAAAATTAGTTCAGAAGTAGAAGTTCATTCCTTTATTTAACAAATATTTATTGGGTGCTTATACTATGTCACTTTTATGAAAGCTGCTGGGTGCAGCCATCAACATGATAAACAGCCTCACTGCTTTCATGGGGCTTATATTTAGTAATGTGCAGAAATAGACAAGGCTATTTCAGAAAAAATTACAATGGGATTTTTACTTGATCTAGCAGATATCAAGATACCTCATAAATCTACATTAATTAAGACAGCATAAAATTGGCACAAAATAGCAAAAATAGAACCATAGAACAGAACAGAATCCCAAAACAGACACGGACACATACACCAGTTTGGCACATGACAGAGAAAGGACCATGGTTGAATAGACATGAAACGTGCAAGCATGAAGCTCTCTTTCATTGGATTTTTTTAAAACTGCACTCCCTGGCTCTGAACTCCAGCATGCTTAGAGCCAACTACTACAAAAATATCCGTCCAGTTGTGTCTCTTCCAGTGTGGTGCTAGCAGTCCAAAGAAAGGGTGTTGAGCTTCAGCTCATGCTAGGAAGAACAACAGACTCTCCTAAGCTGGTTGGGATCAGGAATGAGAGAAAATCAACGGGGAAGTAAGTTTACGAAAGCCAGGCTTTCACCCACATACTGAGCACTAAGGGGTAATGAGCCCCCTGACCTCAACCCTACATCTCTTTTCTCCCCTCTCCTGCACAGGTACGCTCTCTGGTGCCCCTTCCAATGGACCAAAGAAATGCGCAAAGAGAAGAGGACCTGGGACCTCATCGGGTCCTTTGCTAACCATCCCCCAAAACTGATGCTTCCTCATGTCCACTTCTGGTTCTGACCTTGACTCTACAACCAGCGTGGTCAATGAGGGGACAGGAAACAGGAGCTACGTGGATGAGGGCTGTGCACGAGCTCGGGTGTGTTCAGAGTGCTCAGGGCTTCCCTTTGAGAGGTTCTACCAGGTCAAAGCTATTTTCATGGTAAAACAGATGTTCTTCACCTTTTTCACTCATTCTCTGCCTAGAGAAGTTTTTCAGAGGCTACACAATATGTGCTATGGCCTTCGGCCACCCACTGGAGAATCCAGGTCTCTTCGATTAAACCAACCACTGAAAACATTTGCAAGCATTACTCTTTTTGTTTGGGTTATAGTTATTTTTAATAACAGTATGACTTGTGTTATCATTTGGATTGTTAGTTTTAAGTGATTCAAAAATATTTTGGGAATTTTTTGGTTTTAATTTCTACTGTGGTAAGACAATACAAACAAACACTCTTGGGTCTTCTATCATTTTTATAAAGTTTAAAGGGTCCTTTGGTCATGAAGTGTGGGATGGCCCCAGCCTTCTTGGAACCAGCTTCATGGCACCCACATGTAACACGGCCCTCAATAACCACCACTTGGGTAAATGAGTGAAGAAATGAATCACTATACCAGGTTTTGAAGGACAGAGTACTGTTTGAATTAGACAACGGGCATACAATTTCAGACACAGTGCTTGCTACACAGTAAATATTTAATGCATCCACGTCTTCTTCTTTGACGCCGAAATAGAAGCACCAGGCTGGAAACTGGGAGTTGAACACCATGGCTCCTGTAAGTGTGGGAGGATGTCCAAGATACTGGCAGGGTAACCATGGCCTCCACCTCACTGCATGTCAACTCCTGTCTCCAGCTCTTGGCAGAACTAGGGACAGATCTGGTTCTCAGGACCCACAGAGGCTGGCTCAGCCTAGGAATCCCTGTGCTGTTACCACACTTACTGTAACCCCCAAGCTTGTACGTCTTAAACATCCTTTTGACAAGTCCTGAGTTAGGGATACAAAGGTACTCTGACCAATAAAGGCAGTCTGGGAAATGAGGCTTTCAGACAAACCAGGACTGAACAAAGACTGTGGGCAAGGACTCTGGCACCTGTTCATTTCCAGGCTCCTTGTCTGTCTCTCGATCAGACCTGTGGCATGGGATTCTGCCGGTGTCCAGTGTGTGACACTGCTACAGCTAAGGAGGTCCATCCACAGACTAGACAGCTGGATTCAGGATAATTTCTGGGACCGAGCAGTAAAACCATGATGGCCCTTTCTGAAATAAGTATCCAGAGGAGAGGCTGCTTTTTTGTCTCAAGTGCACAAAGCTTCCTACAGACCAGTCACAGTCCTACCCACACTATTCCCTGAAGGTCCTAATTTTGCACATGAAGTTCCTGCATCTTGTAAATGGATTCATTGAAAGGAACAAGAAACAAAAAAAGAAAAGTAGATTCAAATCCTGAGTCTTCAGCTATCGAATTCTGTGTGCTTGGACAAATCGATGCCACCTATATGTGCCTCGGTTTCTTTATTTATGAAACAGGGGTGATCATTGCTGACCTGCCTACCTTACAGATCACATGAAATCCTGCAGATGGAAATTCCTTATAAACTTTTGAGGTGTGCACAAAGGTAAACAACTATATCATCGGTGTGATACTAAGTCCCGGTGTTTACACCCCATGGCCCTGGGAGAGGCAGAAAGCAGCACATGGGGGGAACCGCATCTAGCAGGGCTCTGCATGGGCTCCCTGGGGTCAGGTGGGGGTGAAAGAGACCAGCTGGAGAGAGAGTAGTGCACTTGCACCAAGGTCTGTAAACAAATGAAAATGTGAGAGGAGACTGTATAAGCCACAACTAGATTGACCAACCCCATCCTTCTGGAGGCTCCCTGGCCTCAAAGCAGAATAAAATTTCTGGAGCTTTTTCCAAGGTGTCCAACATGAATCTTCCTTTTTTGTGTGTTCTTTGGCAGATGTGAGAACTGGCCAGAATCCCAAGGCCTGTTACCTCCGTTCATGGGAATATGACAGAGTGTGACAAGAGATGTCTCCTGAGAGGACACTGCTGGAACAGACCCCGTCGGAGGCTCTGTGGAGCTGTGGAGAATCACAGTCTTCCTGACAGTCAACACTCAGAGGAATGAGGACGTGAAGAGAAACTATCACAATCTTGCTGCCTGAGAAGTGAGTAGTATTTTCACCACGGCTCTGCACAGGGCATCTTTGACCTCCTTGTTCCGCAGGCTGTAATGACAGAGTTCAGCAGGGGAATGAGGACCCTGTAGGTCACAGAGATGAGTCTGTCCTGCCCCAGGGAATACTGGGACATGGGCTTGAGGTAGGCGATGGAGGCACAGCCATAGTGGACAATGACCACCATGAGGTGGGAGGTGCACATGGCAAAGGCCTTCTTCTGGCCCTGGGCAGAGGGGATCTTGAGGATGGTAGAAATGATGAGGATGTAGGAGATGAAGACCAGGCCCTTGGGCAGAACAAGGACACAGATGCTGACGACAAAGGTGACGATCTCATTGACAGTAGTATCTATGCAGGCCAGCTTCAGCAGGAGCCTCACATCACAGAAGAAATGAGAGATGACAAAGTCATCACAGAAGAGCAGGCCAAACACAGACATTGCCTGGACAAGGCCATGCCCAGGCCAATTCTTAGAGATGCAAACATCCACTGGTGCAGGCCTCTTCCTTAGGATGACTGTGGTGGTGAATTTTGTGTGTCAGCTCAACTGGGCTAAGAGATGTCCAGATAGCTTGCAAAACATTAATTCTGGGCATGCCTGTGAAGGTGTCTTTAAAATATATTAGCATTTGAATCAGTAGACCAAGTGAGGAAGATCACCCTTATCCAACGTAGGCAGGGATCATCCCATCTACTGGGGGCCTGAATAGAGTAAATGGCAAAGGAGGGCAAATTCTCTGCCTGGGAATGAGCTGAGACATCCATCTTCTCCTGCCTTCACACCTCAGTGCTCTTGGTCTCTCGCTTTCTGACTCAGACTGGGATTTACACCACCAGCTTTCCCAGTTCTACACAGCTTGCAGATGTGAGATCATGGGACTTCTTGGCCTCCATGAGCACATGAGGCAATTCCTATAATAAATCTCCTACACATATCAATCAAACCTATTGGGTTCTGGTTCTCTGGAGAACTTTAATGAATACAATGACCAAATACCACAGGGGTTACTGATGGCCACACAGTGATTAGGCCATATGGCCAGGAGCAGGAGCAGGAAAACCACTGTTGGCTGCACAAGCGAGGCAGAAGAGGAGTGGGCAGCATAGCTTTGAATGGCAATGGGCCGGTGAGAACTCAGGGGGCCAGACAGGATGCAAGGAATGATGGCCGCAGCGTAGTCATTCTCAGAGATAGAGAGCATGCTCAGGAAGAAGTATATGTCCCACATACAGATGGCCAGCTGACTGCTGATGGAGGGAATATGGAGGTGATGGTCCAGATAAATAATAGGCATGATAAGGACATTGTCAGAGAGAGTCACAGCAGGTGCAAAGTTAGAAGGACAAAAAGAAAAAGAGGCCAAAACTGTGCTACTTCCCAAAGCTGGAGGGATCTTTGAGGAAGAGCTTTGCTGCAAGCAAGAGTTTGGCCTCGGTGCTGAGAAAGGTCTGGATCTGAATGAATTGGACAAAGGGAAGGGAGGGTGAGATTCTCATTGTATAACAGGTTACTCAGTGCTCTGAGCTGCAGGTTTGAGTGACACCCAAGCCAGTGTTCTTCCCCTGGCTAGGAACTCAGCACTCTTAAGAATAAATCAAGAAGTCTCTCATGATTTGCTTGATTTAGAGCAAGGATGACAGGAAGGAAAAGTTTCAACATAAATGAATAGCAGAATTATGAAAACAACTACCCAACTTGACCATTAAAAAGGTGGGTCCAGGTCAAAGACATGGTGGGTGTTGAGTGACCATGGCACGTCAGTTCTCTGTATGCTGTCTGGGATTGTTCCAGTCTCTCTGTCAACATGCACTGCCAGCACAAAGTACCCTGGGAATGTCCCAGAACAGGTGTTCTCCCCATATATTGAGTCCTGAGCTTTCCTGTCCCTAGCCCTGCTCCTTCATGTACACAAGATGACTAGTACAAAACCAGGCTGTGGGAGGGCCATTCAGGCTACAATACTCATCATGTTTCCGGAAATGGAGGCCAATGCTATTTTGAACTAAGTTCTGTCATGTTTCTTTCTTGCTGTAGACTGTGTCCTCTCTAGAGAAAAAAGCAGTATCTGGTGTTAATAAATGATGTTGACTTTTTCCAAATCTCTTTGTGATATGACATTTCTCAATGTAAAGAAAGATATAAATAGAGGTGGGTTATTTTTCAAGGATTTTTTTCTACTCCTAAACCTGTACTTCATAACAGTGGCTAATAATGTCATCACTATGCCCGTAATTTTTAGTGACTATCACTTCCATGCCTCTCCTGTATTTCTTAATGTCCTTTTTTTTTAATGTACTGCATGGACATGATTCCCCTTTGGCTTTCAAATATTGTAGAAGCAAGAATCAACCCATTTCCCTGCATAAGTATGGGACACAGGTCATCATCTTTGCTTTTCTGTCATCAACCCATGGCAGTAATGCGGTATTACTTTGATATAGGCAACCATCTCTTACTTAATTCAAGATATAGAAGGTCTATGTCCTGCAGGCACCCTCAGTGTGTACCACAGGATTGCTTTTATCACTAGGTTCAGGTCAGGGGCAGAAGTAAAAAATAAAATAAAATAAAATAAAATAAAATAAAATAAAATAAAATAAAACTTGCCTATAGAGTAACAAAGATAAACATTTCACCTGTCTTCTCCTCAGCACTCATGCCAGCAAGAAGATAGCAGAGGGAAATGTTTAGTGTTGACAGAAAACAATGACCATACTAGAATTCTATACCCTGCAAATTAACCCTTCAAAAGTGAAAGAGAAATAAAGACTTTCTCAGACAAAAACTGAGGAATTTTGTTGCCAGCACTGGTCTTTCAAAAAATGTTAAAATAAATTCTGTAGGAAGAAGGAAAATAATATAAAGTCAGAAAGCACGAGGCCCAAATGGGTTCACTGGTAAATTCCATCAAACATTTTAGGAATAAATTATACCAATTCTTTACAATTTCTGTTAGAGAATAGGCAGCATGGTACTACTACAAAAACAGACACTCAGGTCAATGGAACAGAATAGAGAACCCAGAAATGGGCCCACAAACATATGACCAACTAATCTTTGACAAAGCAGGAAAGAACACCCAATGGAATAAAGCAAAAGGGGCTGGGAAAACTGGACAGTGACATGCAGAGAAATGAACCTGGACCACTTTCTTACAACATACATAAAAATAAACTCAGAATGGATGAAAGACCTAAATGTAAGACAGAAAGCCATTAAAATCCTCAGGAGAAAGCAGGCAAAAACCTCTTTGACCTCAGCTGCAGCAACTTCTTATTTAACACGTCTCTGGAGGCAAGGGAAACAAAAGCAAACATGAACTATTGGGACCTCATCAAGATAAAAAGCTCCTGCACAGCAAAGGAAATAATCAGCAAAACTAAAAGGCAACCGATGGGATGGGAGAAGGTACTTACAAATGACATATCAGATAAAGGGTTAGTATCCAAAGTCTATAAAGAACTTATCAAACTCAACACCCAAAAAACAAATAATCCAGTAGAAAAAAAAATGGGCAAAAGACATGAATAGACACTTTTCAAAAGAAGACATCCAGATGGCTAACACCTGAAAAAATGTTCAGCATTACTCATCATCAGGGAAATAAAATCAAAACCATAATGAGATACCACCTCACACCTGCCAGAATGGATAAAATTAACTACTCAGGCAACAACAGGTGTTGGCAAGGATGCAGAGAAAGGAGAACTCTTTTGCACTGCTGGTGGAAATGCAAACTGGTGCAGCTACTCTGGAAAACAGTATGGAAATTCCTCAAAAAATAAAAATAGAACTACCCAATGACCCTGGAATTACACTACTAAGTATTTATCCAAAGAATACAGGTGTTCTGTTTCAAAGGGACATATGCACCCCAATATTTATAACAACACTATCGGCAATAGTCAAAGTATGGACAGAGCCCAAATGTCCATCAACAGATGAATGGATAAAGAAGATCTGGTATGTGTGTATATATATATATATACACACAAACCATGGAGTGTTACTCATCAATCAAAAAGAATGAAACCTTGTCATTTGCAACTATGTGGATGGAACTAGAGGGTATTATGCAAAGCAAAATTAGGCAGTCAGAGAAAGACAAATCCATATGACTTCACTCATATGTGGAACTTAAGATACAAAACAGATGAACATGGGGAAGGGAAGCAAAAATAATAGAAAAACAGGGAGGGAACAAAACATAAGAGACTCTTAAATATAGAGAACAAATTGAAGGTTGCTGGAAGGGTTGGGGGGATAGGCTAAATAGACAAGGGGCATTAAGAAAGACACTCATTGGGGTCAGTACTGGGGGTTATGCATCGGGGATGAATCGCTGGAGTCTATTCCTGAAATCATTGCACTATATGCTACCTTGGATGTTAATTAAAAAATAAAAAATAATTTTAAAATATTAAAAATTAAAAAATAAAAATAAGTAAATTCTTATAGAAGTAAAACAAAAACTATTTGAGGAAAACTACAAGAACTCTGATGAATGAAAATAAGGAATAAATGCAGAGATATTACACACTCACAGACAAGAAGACTCACAATGTCAGTTCTTACCAGTGGGATCCATGTATCCCAGTCAAAACCCCAGAAAAGTCTTTTGTGGATATCAACTACCTTACTCGAATTTTAACTGGAGAGGCAAAAGATCCACAATATCTAAAGAGAATGAAGTTGAAGAAATGACATTACCCAACTTCAAGACAGTATGGCATTGGCAAAAGAATAGTCAAATCAGTGGTATAGAACGAAGGCCCAGAAATGGACCCACATCTAGTCAACTGGTTGTTAATGAAGGAGCAAAGTCAATACAAGACCACAAAGTCAGTCATTTCAACAAGTGGTGCTGGAACTTGAAATCCACAGGCAAAAAATGAATCTAGACACAGACCCAACACCCTTCAAAAAATAGACTCAAAATGGATCACAGAACTGAATGAAAATTGCAAAAACTCTAAAATTAAAAGATAACAGAGGAGAAAATCTCAATGACCTTGGGTGTGGTGAGGACTCTTTAGACACAATAGCAAGGGCATCATTCATGAGAGATAAAATCCTCTGCTCTGACATGGCAAGAGAAGGAAAAGACAAGCCACCAATTGGGAGAAAATATTTGCCTAAGACATGTCTGATAAATCCACAATATGCAAACAAGTTTCAAACGCAACCATGAGAAAATCTGATTTTTTAAATGGGCCTAACAGTGGGTTTCCTTGCATATGATGAGTCACTTAGCTCTTGCTGATTTCATGAGTTTTGTCTTTATCTTGCAATAGTTTGTGATGTTTCTACACGTGGCTGTCTTTGTGTTTATCTTTGGCAGTGGGGGTTGGGGACTAGTCTCTTGGATGCACAGATTAATGTTTTCATCACTGTCTCGAAGGGAAATTGGCTAGGGAACCCACAGTGGAAACTGAGGAAGGAAGATACAATCAAATGTCTTTTCTTTGGATTTCCAACTTTATCTCTGACTCTTTTCTGTGCCTTCTCTCCTGAATAGCGCTCTTTCTAGATGGGGTCCAGACCACTGGATTGATCGAGTGGTCAGGGTAGCTCTACCCACCCCCATCATGCTGACCCAAACTGGTACAGCTAGAATCCGTCCTCCCCCTCAAAGAGAGACTCAGTTTTCTGAAAACGATGAGTTTAATATAGGGGCATTACGGTTTGCTTGTGTTTTGCTTCCCAACTGTTCTAGAATTCATGACACTGAATCACATGCACAAACATAAACAATACCCCTCCTCTACCCCTTTCTTCCACAAACGACCCTGCTTCTTTTTAAGAAATTTAGAGTATTCTATTTCTTTTTACCGCATCTTATCACAGACGCTCTTTCTCTGTTGTTTGCCCCTTCTCTGCTACTCCATATTGAAATGACAAAGGACTCATATCTAGGTTTTTTACATGCTTTCCTGACATGCTTCTATTGAGAACCTAGTTTCTTCCATTCATCCTTCCTTCCAATTTTTTGTTGAATAGATAATACACAGTGCTGGACTGAAACAGAATTGAAGCAGGTTCCAGTTAACTATTAGTCTCCCTTCAACTTCCTTCCTGTGTCTTTCAGAATGCTAACCCTCTGAGGTGCCTGGGTGGCTCAGTCGGTTAAGCATCCAACTCCTGGTTTTGGCTCAGGTCATGATCTTACAGTTCATGAGTTTGAGCCCCACATCAAGCTCCATGCTGACAGTGTGGAGCCTGCATGGGATTCTCTCTCTCCCTCCCTCTCTCTCTTCCCTTTCGCTGCTTGTTGGTCTCTCTCTCAAAAAACAAATTAAAAAAAAAAAGAATGCCAAATCTCTGAAAATATTACTAAAATAACTGTTGATAAACAAAGCTGAGTTTATTTCTATCTTGATAAGGGTAAGTATCCCCTTGAGGAGTAGGAGTGGTATCTGCTACTCGGGAGTGAAAAGTGAGGCTATTTGTGATGTTTTGGGGACATGGTGTATGATCAGTTTTTCAACTCAGAGGCTTAATTAGGACTGAGTGAGTATCATGATATAATAGTTTAGGATTTGTAGACTCATGAATGTCTAGGACAAAGACTTTTGAGGTCAGGGTTTCAAGTGCCTTAGAAAACTAACAGTCATTTGGTGGTATTTATTAAGAAGTTGAACAGTTTCATGGTCATGGACATGAGTTCTTTTGTGAAGGTTCCAAGAACAGCAATAAAGTTATACACAACTTTTGTCTTTCTGGGCAAAGATTTTTTTTTTTTTTTTGAATAGCAATGCCATGCTGATGAAGACAGTGGAATAGGAAAGTTGTATTATTGAAAACAACTGAATAGTACAGTCGTGTTAATGTAGTCAGTAAACACGCTCCCTCTTTACTCCCCCCACACCCTGTATTCCTTCCAGGAAATACATAGTTTATAAAAATACAGATATCCCTTCAAATACAGGCTGATATACAGCATACGTGTGCTCACATATAAATTAATACTATCCCCAGTACATGTAACAATATCTTGGATGTCCTTCCACAGAGTACTCAAAAACTTACCTGAATTTTTTTAATCGCAGCATAATGTTCCACTTTATATATGGGGCGTTATTAACGCAGCTTAATGCTGACAGATGTTTTTTCCCCCAGCCATTGCCATTATAAACAATTCCATAATAGAAAACTGTGAACATGTCATTTCATACACAAGTGAACACAAGGAAGTGAGATGCAAAGTCAAATGCTATCAGCCTACTAAACTTTGAAAGACCGCCACATTTCTCTCTAAAATTTCTTACCAAGTGATCTCTCCCAAAGAAGGCATTAAAATGCAATTTTCCATCCTTAGGTCTCAAAGAGGAAATAAGAGAAAAATGAGAGGCAATGGGGCTCAGCGATTAAAGGTGTGCATCCGGAATCACACTGCCCAGGACGGGATCCCATTTTCTTCCAGCGATGTCACCACCAAGCAAGTCACTTCTGTCTCCATTTCTCTCTGAAGTAGGTTTAAGGATAGTATCTCTTCACAGAGTTGTGAGGATCAAAGTCATTAATGGATGTGAAGGGTTTAGAAAAGTATCTGGCACCTAGTAAACGCTATCTGAGTAAACTAAGAACCTATAAGGTTTGAGGCTTCCCCCCAGCAGAGACACTGAACACTCAGTGCCTTCCGGTGATCTTAGAGCAGGAACTGGAAAGTTATGATAAAAGGCAATACTCCCAGGAAGCTTGCGTGAATACAATCGATTCTACAACTTCCTGGGTATAGCTATGCATTCAACCCCTGTCTTTCTCTGTGAGATTAGCAATAAAATTCCCAAATGATCTTAAGGGTAGATGAATCTGGAGAAAAAAAGGTATTTATTTATTGTTCCAACATTTCCTATTCCCCTACCATGAGATAGGATCTACTGATGGAGTGGCTAGTACATACTAGCTTCTCAATAAATACTTATTAAATGAATAATGAATTAAAAAGAGTTTCTGATGTTAAGGAACTCAGAACATCACTAGGGGAGAAAGATAAATGGGAATGACGATACAGAATAATGGGTGTTACAATGGAAATTAGCACGGAATGCTACGGAAGCATCAGAAAGGGCCAACTAATGCAGATTAAGGGTCACAATACACTAGGAAAGAGGTTATCCAAGTTAGTAAGGGAAAGGTGACTCATGGATGGTCACAGAGGACATCTAGTTAGACGGATCAACATTTACAAAGGTCTAGATGAAACAAGAAGGGAATCACTACAGTCCTGTGGTTGAGTAAAGGTTCCAGACCCAGAAGGTCCTAACCCTGAATCCTATTTCCCCCCTTGGGCAAGGTCCACACCTCTCTGTAACACACTGTCCACATCTGTACAGTGTGTAACATTAGTCCTTAACTCAGAATACGGCCAGGATCAAAGAGGTTAGTGCATCAAGCAAAATGACTGACACGTAGTAAGATCTCAAAAAAATGTTGGCCATAATTATCATCCCCATGCGGGAGGACGGGTCACATTCAGGAGATAAAGAGTGGTTCTGAATGGGTCTAGGGCCCATTCTGTGGTTTAAGGTAGCTTTAAAGAGGCTGAGTCCTTGGGGCCTATGGTAAGGAAGAGAATCGCAGCTCAGTCTTTGGGGCTGAGCCGTGCCTTGGTGTGTGGGATTTTCTAAAACACAAAGGTTGAATTTGATGGAACCAAATGTGTCATTATGTACTTTCTACTATTGTGTGAGCTGAATGAGCCCGTGTTAGCTCTGTTCACACCGTTCCTAATATGCTGACGTGAATCACATCACTTCTCGGCTTCTGCTATTGCAGACCTCGGAGCCTCTGCCTTATCAGACTATGTGCACATGGGAGCCCTGGCCACTCTCCTGAGGGCACTTCCCGGCTCTCACCTGGTGGCGTGGACAGGGGTCACCGCCTGCATGAAGGCTGTGTGAGGGGTCCTTTGTTTTCACTGCTCCCTCACGAAATCCATTTCTTAATAATCTTTTAGGCCTGTATACTTAGAAATTGCCCACAGTGGCTTCAAATTATGCTTTCTTTTAAATTAATAGCTCAGAGGATTTGATGCTTTAATCTTACTCTATGCTCTCTTTTTAAATATATTATTCTATATTTTCTCACTTCCTCTTCCTGCCAGCTGCAGAGAAACTCCTACCATTTATTTACATTGACTTCATATCTTCACATCTTTGAATATATATGTTTCCATTAAGATAAATAACCATTTATCTTGACCTTTACTACCTACCTGTAATCTAAGTATAATAAAGATCCTTTGTTATTTTATGGCTCAAATATTAGAGATAAAGCCTTCCCAAAATTTGAAACCCAAAATATGTTATTGTTTTTATTTATATAGCGAATGGCTCATCTAGCCTCTTAAGAATGCATTCCCCATGGAGTGTCTGAGTGGCTCAGTGGATTGAGCATCTGACTTGCGTTCAGGTCATGTTCTCGTGGTCTGTGGGTTCGAGCCCCACATCAGGCTCTGTGCTCACAGCTCAGAGCCTGGAGCCTGCTTCAGATTCTGCGTCTCCCTCTCTCCCTGATCCTCCCCTGCTTGCTTTCTCTCTCTCTCTCTCTCTCTCAATAAGTAAACATTAAAAATATTTTTAAAAAAGATATGGTCAAACGTATCCAGTCATTTCAGTCTGTCTGTCTGTCTGTCTCCATCCATCTCTATCTAGCTTGCTGGAGCTTCTTTCTGCCTTACAACCGGGGTGCTGCACTCCTCTCTCCTTCAGCTCCAGTTTGAGCTGCTTTGTGGGACTGCGTTGGGGCTCTACTCCTGGAAGTCTCCTTCACCAGCACTCTCCCTCACCCCCCGCTTTATGAAAGTATAATTAACAAAGAGAAGCTGCATATGTCTGAGGTGTGCCATGAGATGATCTGATATACACATTGTGAAATGATTACCGCAATCAAGCTAATTCACACATCCAGGGCCATGTGTGCGGTGAGAGCACTCAAGCTCTCCGCTGGCCCATCAAGTATGTAACACAGCAGCCCTGGCTGTAGTCACTCTGCTGCGTGTTCTACCCCTAGAACTCATTTATCTTATAACTGGAAGTTTGTGCCTTCTGACCGACATCTCCCAGGTCCCCGCGCCCCTGGCACCCACCATTCTGCCCTCCTCCTGTGACCTTAACATTTCTAAATTCCACAAAGAAGTGAGATCACACGGTATTTATGTTTCTGTGTTTGGCTTACTTCGGTTACTGTTATGTTCTCCAGGTTCGTTCACACTGTTGCAGATGTCAGCATTTCCTCCTTTTTTAAGGCTGGATAATACGTGTGTGCGCGCACACCCATGGTCCCCCACGTTTCTTTATCTTCCTGCCTGTTGATGGACACCTAGTTTGCTTCCACGTCTTGCCTATTATGACTCATAGAGCAAAGAACAGAGGGCAGGGTCTAGTTCTCTCTCTACAGAACACCCTCTGTGCATATTCTGGAAGAGCCGTGTTTCAAGAATTAAGAAAGTTGGAATAAAGCCACCGTCCAGAGCTATGAAGGGTCTGAGATTTACCCTACTTGCAAGTTGGCATATAGGCCTGCCACCAGGTCGTGGATGCTGGAAGGAGACCCAGACGTCTGGGTCTGAGACAAAGGACGTTATCATTCACAGCGAGAGTACTGACATGGGCCCTGTTTCCTTGAGCTCCACTTCTCACACAGGAGCAGGAGGGCCAGGAAATACCGGAACGTGCAATGAACTGCATTAGAAAAATGAAATGGAGCTCGGGGGCCCGAATCTGGTTTAATGGGCAGTAGAGTTGCCTGCTCTGTGCTCCCAAGGGAGATATATTCCAGTGCCGTTCATTATACAGATTTCCTGGAAATAATATTGAGGACAAAGGCAGGAAGTGCCTCTGTTCACGAAATGTGTAGAAATATGAGACCCAAGGAGAACTGTCCCAGCTCAAGGTGGTACGGCAGACTCTAAGAGGGAAGGAGGAAGATGTTGTGTGTGATGGCAGGTGGCTGAAAATGGCTTCTGGGATGAAGCACGGACACACTGAGTGTCACCTGCGAGGGAAAAGCAGCTTGGCTTTTATAATCAGGAATGTGTTCTTTTTTTTTTTAATGTTTGTTTATTTTTGAGAGGGGGAAGAGAGGCAGAGAGAGAATCTGATGCAGCCTCCAGGCTGTGAGCTGTCAGCACAGAGCCCCATGTGGGGCTCGAACCCACGAACCATGGGATCATGACCTGAGCCAAAGTTGAATGCTTAACCAACTGAGTCACCCAGTTGCCCCTATGTTTGTGTCTAACTAGCTTTGGAAAAAGGTTTTACTGTTCTGGAAAATAAAAGTAAAAAGAATAGAGGTTGGATTAATTATGCGTACTTCAAAATTGAAGTAAAAGGGGTTACTTACTAAAATTTAGTACGAAAACAAAAGTTGTACTGAAAGAGATACACACTCATAGCATGCTACCTGGCTCAGAATAGTATTTGCAGATTGTAATGATGTAAGTTCGGAAAACAGATTTAAGTTTTAGCGGGAGGGTGAAAAGAGGAGAAGTGTGCGTGTGTTCATGTGTGCACAGTGTTCATGTGAGCTGGGAAGTCAGGAGAGGATGTCTAAAATCTAGGAAGTCAGAAGTATTATTGCAGCCATGTTATAGAGAAAACAGAAGCAGCAGAAATACGAGGTGAATACCATGAGAAACAGGTAAAAGAGCTAAAAGTAGCACCTAGCTTGTAAGAAGCACCTAGCTTGTAAGGAGCAAGAATCACAGGTGGATAGAGAACTGTTTTAGTTTATGTTAATGTTTATATTTATTTTTGAGACACGGAGAGAAAGAGCATGAGTGGGGGAGGAGCAGAAAGAGAGAGGGAGACACAGAATCCGAAGCAGCTCCAGGCTCTGAGCTGTCAGCACAGAGCCCGACATGGGACTCGAACTCATCAACCCCGAGAACAGGACCTGAGCCAAAGTCGGACATGCAAAGGACTGAGCCGCCCAGGCATCCCCTAGAACTAACCGGTTTAATAATGAAATACCATTTTGTATTTTTAATTCTACATGTGAAACTATTTATAAAAACCGAATTCAATTGTCCAAAATTCAGTTGAACTTTTGGATGCTTAGACGTGGTGGATATATCACCAGAAAATCAATAAGTCAAACAAAAAGCCTGGTGAAGAAAGAAACAGAGAGGAGGGTTGTAATATCCAGCAATATCTCTAATTATAAAAGATGTGAATGGATTAAGTTAACCCGTTGAAACAAAAAGTCTCTCAGACTGAATTTTAAGAATCTGACACAACACTATTAAAATCAAATGACACAGAAGGGTTGAAACAGAAGAGGCTGAGATAGGATCCAGGAAAACGCTGACAAAAAAAAAATTGATGTAGGAGCGCCTGGCTGGCTTAGTGGATTGATCCCCAGGGTAGTGGGATCGAGCCCTGAGTCAGGGCTGATGCATGGAGCCTGGAGACTGCTTAAGATTTTCTGTCTCACTCCTCCCCTATCCTCTGCCCCTCTCCCCTGCTTGTTCTTCCTCTAAAATAAAAAAATAAATAAGTTCATGTAATACTACAAACATCAGACAAAATACTATTCAAAGTGAAAACCAGTGAGGAACGTAGACTATTTATTAGCAAAATAATTCAACAAGGAAGTATTCCCTTCATGAATTTATAAGGTCCTGACAGCATAGCTTCAAATTGTGTTACACAAAAACTGATAAAACTCCTGGGAGAAATTGAACACCCAATCACAGGAAATATGCCCTCAGTTCTCTCAGAAACTAATAAAATCATCAATGGGTCAACAGGGCTCCAAAGGGTTAAGGACAATTAACTTGCCTGATCTAAAAGTCTGACCTTCACGCAGAGGACGGTCATGGATTTGACCCCACAGG
Source organism: Helogale parvula (assembly GCA_004023845.1). NCBI lineage: Eukaryota > Metazoa > Chordata > Mammalia > Carnivora > Herpestidae > Helogale > Helogale parvula. Next base: position 117,392 of record PJEM01004847.1, on the reverse strand, counting down.
AAGCCTCAATAAATTCTGAAGCACTGATTTTATATAAACAATTTCCACGAACCACAATGCAATACACCCCCCTCCCCAAACAGTAGCCAAACCCTGGCTCACCCATCTTCCCAGATGTGAATATTTACTTCATAAACTCTTCTGTGCCGGCCGTTATTCTAAGCACTTTCAAATATTTACTCACCCAATCTTTACAATAGCTGTTTGAGGAAGGACTATCATCCCTCACATTGTGCAAACAAGGAAATGGACACACGGAGGGAAGGAACAGCTTGTCCAGGGCCGTGGAGAGTGGGCAGCAGAGGGCAACACAAGCCTGGCACCGGACTACGCATTCTGGGCTCTTGCGTGCTGTATCACACTTGTTCTATTATCACAAACATCTAAATAAACTGTGAGTCGGGGCGCCCAGGGGGCTCAGTCAGTTGAGCGTCCAACTTCGGCTCAGGTCATGATCTTGCGGTTCGTGAGTTCGAGTCCTGTGTTGGGCTCTGTGCTGACAGCTCAGAGCCTGGAGCCTGCTTTGGATTCTGTGTCTCCCTCTCTCTCTGCCCCTCTGCCTCTTTCACTCTGTGTGTCTCTCTCTCTCTCTTTTTCTCTCAAAAATAAATCAACATTAAATTTTTTTAAAAATAAACTGAGTTAAAGAAGAAATAGAAACAAAAAATTTAAAATACATAGTACTACAACCTAACAGAAGCACTACAGATCAAAATAAATGAGGAATACCCAAAGCCATTCTCAGAAAGCAATTTACAGCTTTCTATGTTTACTGTAAGAGGCAAGATAAATAAAAGATTCTAATCCAAAAAGCTTGGAGAAGAATAAACCCAAAGGAAGGAGAAACAAATAATAATGAAGTAGAATTTAATTAAAATCCAAAGTAACCATGAAACAATAGAAATGTTCTTTTTTAAAACTTGGAATCTTTGGAAAGATCAATCTAAAACAACCTTCAATGACTGTGGTAAATCAGAAAGACTAAACAACTTCAGGTAGGAGAAAAGGACACAAGAGCAGGTACACATAAGATAATTATAAAAACATACCTTAAACAACTTTATACTAACCTATTTGAAAAAAGGATATAAAATGGGCAAACTCAGAGGAAGATATAAATGACCATAATTATACCAAGAACAGAAAATTTACTAGAATAATTACCCTAAAAAATGGAAAAGCAGTGGGGAGGAAAAAAAACTACCCTTTCAGAAAACAAACAAGAAAAGACCCCAAGCTCAGAGCTTAGAAAAGGCGTGAAATTTCCCCAGCATTTAAAAACATTGTTAATTGCAAATGTTTGATACCAAAAATAGGCAAAGTAGGAAAAGATAACTATTGGCAAATAACAGGTAGATGAAAAAAAAATAGCTAATTTAGTTCAATCGTGAATATTGGGTCTTGGTCTTTTGACCAAGCAGGATTTTTCTTTAAAATGTACGAATGGGTCAAACTTAGAAAAATCTATTCATGTAATTCACTACCCTAGCCAATTAAAGAGTAAAAAGCATACGATTGTTATCAATGGATATAGAAGAGGAACCGGGTGAAAATTTAGTAGATCACTAGTGAGAAAGTGGCAAACAAACCAGGATTAGCAAGGAACTTCCTCCATCTGATAGAGGGCATGGCCAGAGATGTGCCCCAAGCATCCCTTCCCACGGTGGCCGAAACGTGGGAGGCATTTTAACTACAATTTGGAAAAAGGAAACACATCTCTCCAATAGCCCCTGTGGCTGCTAGCATTCAATCCTGTGTCATGGCTCATAACTGAATGCAACAAGAGGAGATATAAAAAGTCAGAACGGAAAAGACAAGACTGCCCAAAATAGACAGATGATGTAATCAATGTATTTTCTCCCTTTTCAGAGAAAAAAAAAAACAAAACACCTCCATCCACTCCAGATTTTCCAGTCTTTTTACGTCTAAACTTATGTCAGATAGACCCACAGTCAGAGCCACACGTGTTCTAAAAATGTACACAGTTTCCAGATCATAATTTCAACATCATGGTTTCCTTTTCTTTCTCGTGGGTTTCAATCCCATTGTATTCCTGATTCCAAACAGCTGCATAAATATTTCACTCAAGCTGCTTACTGGGAAAACTGAAGAAGGGACAAATAAGGCCCGGGATTAACAGATTATGTTCAGGTCTTGGGAAGACCTGCCGCCCATCGTGAGCTGCCCCGCGGCCATCCTGCAGATGGTCTCGATGGTGTGACCAGTGATTCGCTGAGGCACCTTGCACCCCTGCCCTCCAGCAGCGGTCAATATACCACATAGTATCTCTCTCAGCTGTGGGTCTCTCTACTTTTAATGACTCATTAGCCCGAATATTTCCAGTTGCTCTCAGGTCAATGTTTGGGGCCAGGAGGGATTATGTGGGACTGGACTAGACGGCTCGCAATTTTCCCACGGTGGCTTGTCCGTCTCTCTCCATTGACCTGACTTATCAAAGGCGCATGAATAAACCACCTTACTATTGAGTATTCATGCCTCAAGGGTGCTGCTTCTTAGAAAGGGAGCCTTTCCTACTTTGTGGGGGCAGGGGGCTCTCTAGGAGAAAGGCATAGATCGGGCACCAGAACTAGGAAACACCAAGGAGCCAAAGTTCCTGGGAAGCTAGTGGGTCAATGTCTGGATTACCTTCAACCTCTGGGAAGGCCCCTCTTGGGCCCACAGCAGGAGAGGAGACAAGGCTGGGTCTGCTGACCGCCCAAAGGCCAGAGACACAGGAGGGAGGCAGGAATCTGGAGGTTCTCTGCGTTCTCCAGCGATTCTCAGATGCTCTGGACTGTGACGTGCAAGTAGAGGGAATGGCCTCAGTACAGATGCCGTGTCCCCACTGCCGCCATGTTGTCTGGACCTGGTGCGTGTGAAGCGCTCAGTGAGCACCTGTGGGAAGCATCCACAAGTGAATAAGTCACAGCTCCTGGAAAATTTGAATTGGAAGGGGCCTCACAGACCTTCAGCAATTAGCGTACGAGGCCCGAGGGTGTGAGTGGCTTGCCTAATAAACTTGCACCCTTAAACATGGTTGGGTTGGACACCTGGGTGGCTCAGTCGGATAAGCATCTGACTTCAGCTCAGATAGCCCACAGCTCACAGCTTGTGGGTTCACGCCCCATGTTGGGCACCGTGCTGACAGCTCAGAGCCTGGAACCTGCTTTGGATTCTGTGTCTCCCTCTCTCTCTGCCCCTCCCCTGCTTGTGCTCTGTCTGTCTCTCTCAAAAATAAATTTCAAAAAATTTAAAAATATGGTTGGGTCTGGAGGCAAAAGCTCCTCTTCATCTGCGGAGCAGAGCAGGGCTGTGTCCTGACACCAATGCTTTGTCCCTGCGGGAACCCCAGATCGCCTACACACATACCGGCCCTGTGATCCAGCAGATGAGCCCCCTTTCTAATGAGGTCCCCAGACATCAGTAGATTTGGATCTTGCTACTGCCACCTTGGGGAGAGGGACCCCGGGGCCCAGGGGCCCAGGAGAACAGTCCCCCCCGACAGCCTGCATTGTACACTTAGGGGGGAGGCCTCTGGGAAGGCCCAGGGGAGCCTGTGGCTGCTTTCTGGGGCTCCCAGACCTGACCTATCAGTGCAAGAATTAACAGACAGGCCCCAACGGGTTCTAAGGTTTTCTTCTAGGCTTCTAGAAGACTCTGAGCATGCTGCACCTGCCCGACAGAGCAGGAGTGCTGGCCGTCCTGGATCTGGGCACTCCAGCCTTACTCTCTGAAGCCGGATCCAGCCTTGGCTCTGCCTGGCGAGAGGTGAGTCACCCTCCATGACTCAGCAAAACAGGGATTCTTGTCTGACCGGGTGTGGCCTCACGATCCTTGTTCCTGGGACCTCTCCTTTTCTTTTTCTCCTCTGTCCTGGGAGTATCACCAAGTGGAGAAGTGAATGTATAGCTGTGCTATAAGATTTAGGGAACAAAACGCATTATAAATACTGGGGAAAAAAATCATTCAGAAAGGGTTATCAGGGACTAAGCTTTAGAAAAGTTGCAGGCAGAACTTTCTAAGGGCGTCGTTGGTCCGTTTAGCCCAAAAATCAGTGTTCAGAGCACCTTACTGCGGGAGCCAGGGGAACTGGGAACACGCACCCCACCCCTCACACCCTCTATCACACTCCTGGTGTGTGGGGCCTGGCAGCAAGCCACAAACCACCAGGCTCTGGCGGGGTGAACCCAAGTAGGCCCTTTCCACCAGAAAAATGTGTATCTCCCGAACATAGAAGTCCCCATAATTTCCTCCTGTTTCCTGCCCCAGATCTCAACCAGGAGTCAGGAAGGTGAGGGTCAGGGAATGCCTGAAATAGGGTTTCGTGAGTGCAGGAGTCCAAGAAGAAAGCCCCGGATGCAGGCACACCTGGAGAATTATTGCACTGGGAAAGGCTTACCCATCCCAACCCACACCCGCACGCTCCCCCTGTCCTTGGGACTCTCTCCCCTCCGGGAAGCTGCAAGCTACTATACACATTCTAGCTAGATGAGGACCAACCCCGTCCTGAGCTGGGACTTGGGAGAGAACTGAAGATAAAAGCAAGGACCTAACATACTCCTATTTTGACATTAATGCTCATCTTTATCAATGGTTACCACTTATTGATGGCCTACTGTATACCAGCCCTCCGCTAAATGCCTTCCAGGCATCTTCTAGTTTCATTCTTCCATTGGTTCTCTGCCTTCATCTTACAGGGGGAGAAGCTGAGGCCCCAAGAGACGAGGGAGCATTTCACGCAGGTGGAGCTGGGGCTTGTTCATGGGGGTGCTAAACTCCAGATGAGCCCCAGCCCCCTCCAGAGTGCAGGATCTAGAACTGGACAGGAGATGGGAAGGGAGGACCAAGGTTTGCAGTCAACAGGGATAGGACAAATCAATGATGAGAGCCATGCATGGGTGTCTGGGTGGCTCTGCCACTCAAGTAGAGCCTGATGGAAAGTGGGGATGGGGTGGGTGGGTGAAGGAGCAGAAATGGAATGTACTGTTTGCCTGTTACATATCAAGAACTATGCTTGGCTATTTACACAGAGTAATTAATATAATCTCCATAGCAACACTGTGAGTGTATCTTATTCTATTTCATAGACCAGCGAATGGAGACACACAAAGTGAGCAAAGGTAAAGTAGGTATCTTCTACTTACACAAGGGTTAATGCCAGAGGTTTCTAGAAATGTAAATATTTTGTTGTTTTCATCACTGTTGTCTTGGAGTTACTGGTACTTCAAACCTTTAGGATGCCTGAGATGCTTTACTGTGCTCAACTAGAGACTAGGAAACAAGCAGAAAGGACCCTCCACATGGAAGGGAGGGGACGTAGGGAAACACAGGGAGGAGTATTTGGGAAACACAGGGAGGAAAGCGAGGAGCAGGCTCTGGATTACAGAGCACCCTGGGTCCACACATCAGCCTCTTACCAAGAGAAAAGAGCAGTGTCTCCTCTCACTGCCCTAGACCAGACACTGGCCATTTCTTTTTCTTTTTCTTTTTTGATAGACAGAGCAGGAGTGGGGGAGGGGCAGAGAGGAGAGAGAGAGAGGAAGACACAGAATCTGAAGCAGGCTCCAGGCTCTGAGCTGTCAGCATAAAGCCTGACATGGGACACTAACTCACTGACCAGGAGATCATGACCTGAGCTGAAGTCGGATGCACAACCAACTGAGCCACCCAGGTGCCTGACACTGGCCATTTTGAATCAGACCCACAGGGGTGGGGCTTAGGAGGACAATATTATGTGCTGTGAGCAGAGCTGGGTCTGGCCGCCTACCTCCCAGAATCATGCCTCCAACAGTGATCCATCCCTGGCTTGAATTCTCACTTTATGGAGGTCCCTTCACAAGCGGCTCTCTGGCATGTCTCTGCTGGACCAAAGCAGGTGAGCTTGGGTGAACTTCCAGGGTTATGCACACTCAGTCTAGTGCCTTTTCTGGTCTGTATCTCCTCGAGCCAAGCATGTGAGGTGCTTCTACTGCCCTCTGCAGGGATTTACTCTCTTCCCCACCCCTCTGCATCTGTCTCCCAGTGTGAGGGCCCCTGAGAAGCTTGGGAAGTCTTGGAGAACTTGGCCAGTGTCTGAAAGCTGAGAGCTGCGGAAACTGGGAGCTACACCCATTTTGCATCCCTGCACATGGCTGATGAGGACCCAGGACCAGCCTCCTGTTTCCAGCCTGGGTGTTCAACCTCCCCACTTCATCTCTTTCAGACCCAGATTCTCCTCAATGCCAAGACTCAACTTGACCATGGTGACAGAGTTTACCTTTGAAGGTTTTTCCATTTTTGGGTGGCAGCACAGACTCATTCTCTTTGTGGTCTTTCTGGTCTTGTACCTGCTGACCCTCACCAGCAATGCCATCATCTTGACGGTTATCCGCCTCAACCGTCCACTTCACACGCCCATGTACTTCTTCCTGAGTGTGCTGTCCATCTCTGAGACCTGTTACACGGTGGCCATCATCCCCCGGATGCTGTCCAGTCTCCTCAGCCCCCAACAAGCCATCTCCATTCCAGACTGTGCCACTCAGCTCTTCTTCTATCTCACCTTCGGCATCAACAACTGCTTCCTGCTCACGGCCATGGGGTATGACCGATACGTGGCAATCTGCAACCCCCTGCGGTATTCAGTCATCATGGGCAGAAGGACTTGTCTACAATTGGCAGGTGGCTCCTGGAGCCTTGGCCTGAGCACGGCCATCATTCAGGTGTCCTCCGTGTTCAGTCTGCCCTTCTGTGATGCCAGCGTCATCTCCCACTTCTTCTGTGACATCCGGCCCCTGATGAAGCTGGCCTGTACGGACACTACCATCAAAGAATTTGTCACTTTGCTCATCAGCCTGTGTGTCCTTGTTCTGCCCATGGTGCTGATCTTCATCTCCTACGTCCTGATTGTCTCCACCATCCTCAAGATGGCGTCAGCTGAGGGCCGGAAGAAGGCTTTTGCCACCTGCGCCTCCCACCTCACGGTGGTCATCGTCCACTATGGCTGCACCTCCTTCATCTACCTAAAACCCAAATCCCAAAATTCCCTGCAGGACAGACTCATCTCCGTGACCTACACGGTCATCACACCCCTACTAAACCCTGTTGTTTATAGCCTGAGGAACAAAGAGGTCAAGGATGCTTTGCTCAGAGCTTTGGGTAAAAAGCCTCTCTCTTAGGTGCTGGTCAGTCTCCATAAAATTAAAAAGTCTGCTGGGTGGGGTCAAGTGCAGAGCAAGTCTGACAACAGGCACCCAGTACCTGATCCAGGCAGCATCTAGGAATGAGAGGGCTGGAGTAAAACAAGGAAGGCACAGATTAATAAGGGACTGATGGATTTCCCAAGACCAGTAGATGGGCTTGTCAGGCTTGATGAAAACCAGGTAAGATAAAGCATATTCAGGAGCTGTACTATAATGTTAGCCCCTGTTCCTGTTACCTTTGGCATAAGGGATTGTAAACTAGTAGTGAGGGTGAGAAGAATATATAGTATCTATCACAGGAATTTATGGGATCGGAACTTGGCCTCAGCATGGAAATCGAGAGCACTGAAATAACAAGTTCTCCATTATTTACATCTAACACTTTCTACGCTGTATTTCATACTACAATAAAAAAAAATTCACTCCATTAATTTACCTTGTGCCTCTTCCTACCTGCACGAACCATCGACAGCTCTGTCGGACACAGGCTCTGAGAGCCAGTTGACAAACTGGTTGGGAAGTATAAAGCAAAAAACTGTAAAAATAGCTTCCTGGATACTGAGAGTTGCAAAACAAGAGTCCCCATCTTTCACATCCTGTCCCCTCTCCTCCCCCAGGCGCAGGGGTGATTTACTGGAGGCTGCTGCCCCCTCCCCCACCCCCACTCTGAACAATTGCCAATGGTTGAAAGGAGGCTTTCTCAGCATGGGGCACACATACCCCACTCCTACCCTCCCAGGGGCAGACCACGGCCAGTGCCTGAACGACCCAGAAGGTACAAAGGCCACCCATAATGGGATTAACTCTAGAGTCTTCCATTAGATCAGGTTGCCCAGCTGAGCTCTGCCCCATCCCATCCTGCCTCTCTTCCTCCGTTTTCTGGGAGTTCATCCTCAGTCCCTAGCATGGGGGCAAGCTCAGGCTCTGCTTCAGCTCACCACACCCAGGCCAGGTGTGCCCATGTCCACTGGACAGTCACTCAGGCTCCACTGCCTGGGCCATCTCTCTGCCTCTACACCTAGAACAGTGCCTGATATGTGCAGCTTGGGGGTTATTAAAAAGAGGAAGAAAAGAAGGAAGTAAGGCAACTGTGAGCAGCCAACAGATGACTGGCATCAGCACATAGCTCTTTTCCCTCTTTCATTTTATTACGAAATTCCTTTCAGGTTGCCAGCCCCCACTTTGTGACATCCCTTCAGGTACCTTTATGGAACACATCCTAGACAGCCGACATGAATCCAAGCACTTTGTGCATTTAATCCTCACTATTAATCTAGGAGGTATTTTATTAAACTTATTTTACAGATGGGAAGACTAAACTCTGAAAAGATCAAGTAAATTCCTGAAGAACAGAGAGCTAGTACGTGGACCCTAATCAGGATCCAAAAACATGCAATCCAGCCCTGGAGTCAGTAGCTACATTAGGGGCTCATGATGGTTACTTTAGCCAGCTTTCTGCCTTTATAATACCTTTAGAAGGAGTGCCACACACTGCGAATTTACGCATAGCTCAAATCCCCCTAGAATGTCCTTGGGTCTTAGAAATCAATCTGGAAGTTCAGAAATTATGTATGTAATATGCTTTTCCTTGAATATCTTGGTGCGTTTTCTCTGCTCAGCACAGCTCTAAGGATGCAAAGAGAAAAAGGATAAAGTGAGTCAAAGGCCATGGGGGAGGGGGGTGACAGAGCTCGTGGCCATCAGATCACTAACTCTGTATCCATCCGCTTCTTCACTCATTCACCCTGACGACCTGAAGTAGGATATGCGTAAGCAGTAATACCGTAGAGGGGGCGCAGGCTTTGGGACTAGAGAGGTACGTGTCCTGATCTTGGGTCCGCCATTATAAATGTGTGTTCTAGGAAAAGTGACTTAACCTCACTGGCCTTCCTTTCCTATCTGCACCTTGCAGCCTGCAAGACCAACCTCCAGGCCTCCTGTGAGACTCTGAAAACCTTTCGGGCCTAACATTTCCTGGAGCAGCTGTAACGGTGAACACCTCCTCTGCTCCCCACCCCCACCGCACACTGCTCTCTAGGTCACGCTGATGAGGTCAACGTCAAGTCACCTAATAAGGACACAGAACCAGAGTTTTGACAATGGAGTTCTCAGTCACAGAATGAGCTCCCCCTTGCTGGGAGGAGCTTTGTAAGGGGCACCTCCCACACCCTGCCTTGTGGTCTCTGCTCTCAGATTTCGGTCCAGGAAATGTGTTCTCTCAGGGCCTTGCAAGAATCACTTCCAGGTTATACCTGCCACGTGTTAATAAGCTGCTTCTCCCTTCTCTCAGTTCCTGCCCCAGCCTCCCTTCCTGGATGCCCTGCCCACGTGCTGGCCTGCCAACCACTTTCCATGGTGTCATTCTGTCTTCTCTCCCAAGGCCTGGAGTCGGTGCCAGGATTCAAGGGTGCATCTTCAGAGGCAGGCCCGATACTACTAACAAAAACATGTTGAACTATTTTTGTGCCATAATCCATTTGACAGTATACCGATTACTAAATTCCTGGTTCTCTTTTCCAGAATTTTTTTTCTATCAATAGATACAAAGAATACGACTGTATGATTCAACTAGTATCACGCTGGAGAGCCATAAAGTTATTTTAAGATTAAAAAGGAGTTGTCACATGTAAAAAACTAGAGACCCCTGCTCTGGATGAGGACAGGGTTGGGGTGTGTGTGAGATTAGATATAACTTCCCTGCTGTGGACTGAATCATGACCCTCCAATTCATATATTGAAACGCTAGCCCCAGTGTGATGGGATGTGGAAATGGGACCTTTGGGAATCAGGTTTAGATAAGGTCATGAAGGTGGGGTCCATGATGGGATTGGGGCCCTGTAAGAAGAGATACCAGAGGGTTCTCTCTCCCTCTCTCCTAAGAACGAGGACATAGAGAGAACCAGCATTCTGCAGTCCAGAAAGCAAGCCCTCACCAGGAACTGAATCTCCTGGCACTTGGATCTGGGATTGTCGGCCTTCAGAGCTGCAAGAAACAACTCTCTGGCTGACTCTCCGGTCTATGATTATTGTGTTCAGCAGCCAAACTAAGACATTCAAGAACCGTTCTGACCTCAGCAAACTCTATACTAAGCCTTCTTCAGGGCTCTGAACCCTCCCTGCCATGACAATTCTAAGGCACCCTTAGGAAGTCTAGACTGGAACCCTAAATTAATGTGAAAACCACAAAGGAGCCACCGGAAGGGCTACCAGAATCTGGCCCCCAAGTAACATGGTCGGCAGAGTGGAGGGAGTTGACCACAGGTGCTCGCGGCTGTCCTGCCGGCTTTGTCTCTAGAGTCACCGCACCCGCTCATGTTTGTCTCCCGTCAAAGTTCAGTGGGTTTACCGCTGATGACAGCGTGTCCTCCTCACCACCTCTCACCTGTGAAGTAAGGACGCCACAGTCTTCACAGGTCATTTGGAGGATTCAGACAGAAACGTGTGAAAGGGTTCAGTAAGTGTTAGCTGATTCTGAAGCACGATCTCTCTTGTTTTCAGTAGGCGCCACATTTTTATGCCATGTACCCAAGTGACCCTTGTCCAAAATCTTCCTAATTTGTCCCCAAAGAAAGGCACCATAATAGCCTGAGCTATTTTGTTCACCTCTCTTCCCTCCCTATTAGGATCCCACAGCCAGCAATCACTCCTCGTGGTTGACCATTAACAGTGGTCATTTGGGTCACTTATCTGTTCCAACAGGAAGCAAGCAGACTGGAGTCCCAGGGAGCAAGCATGAATGCACTTGAGATTCGTGTATGAAATGACGGGTCTTTTCCTCTTCCTTGATGCACACACACAGACACCAGATGTCTCTCACCTCTGTCCCTCTCACCTCCACTGCCACCTCTCTAGATCACACCCAGTTGATCTCTGCCACCTCCCTAGATCACACCCAATTGACCTCTGGCCTGCCCTGGGACATTAGCATCCTAGTCGATCTCCCTGCCCCTTCTCCCCAAGCCCCTGTCTCCCTCACACAGCTGCCACATCAATCCTGCAGTCACCAGACCTGCAGGAAGAAGGTGCAGGGGAGCCAGTGGTCCTTATGGGCCAGTCACTATGGGATTCTGAAGCCCCTGAGCAGGAGGAATAAGTTAAATCATGTGACGGGCCCTTAAAAATAGTGATAAAATCTCAATACTCTAAGACCTTATTGTAGCCTGGTCTTTAGCAACAGAATTTTCTTTGTGATCAACCTGTGTCTAATCCAGGACCATCCCCTCCCTGCCCCCACTCATTTCAGTTTACTCTAATCCTCTGTCAGTTAAACTAAACTGTAAGCTGCTGGAAGGCTATGTCCTCCATTTCCCTGCTCCCAGCAACCACCCCTGGGGCTGGACAACGCCTGGTGCTTGAAGGATGAATGGACACAGGTAAGCACACATGGTCAAGTAAGAACCTGGCAAGCAAGTGACAGACTCAAGGAAAGTCTTCAGGGGAAAGCAAATCTGGCGTTGGGTCTCAATGGACTAGAAGTTTTGTCAAAATGGAGCAGGAGGGTAATCTTGGGCTAAGAGAAACAGTATTCAGCCCCCATCCATTTCCTGGCCCCCAAGAGAGGGTCTTCAGGACCAAAGAGATTTCCTTCCACTTCTGAATGCCACAGGGCAGAAATGCAGAACTGAACTGCCAGAACTGCCCTCCGCAAAGTCAGGGCCAAAGCTGACTACTCTTATTCCAAAGAGAAAAACCACATTCTTTAAATTTTTTGTAATGTTTATTTATTTTTGAGACAGACAGCAGAGGAGAGGCAGAGAGAGAGGGAGACACAGAATCCGAAGCAGCTCCAGGCTCTGAGCTGTCAGCACAGAGCCCAACACGGGACTTGAACCCACGAACCGTGAGATCATGACCTGAGCCGAAGTGGAAAGCTTAACTGACTGAGCCCCCCAGGTGCCTGGAGAAAACCAACATCTTAAACTGGGCAGGGGCCTGAGCTCCCTGACATCCAAGACAATATGGCTCCAAGCTTGAGCTGCCTGCATTTGGAAACATGGATTTCCAAGGCACATCTATAAAAAAACACCACAAGGTGCTTATGGACGCTAACAAGTAAAATTCAACTAAATAAACCAGCTTTATCTAATGCTGTTTTTACATGAAGCAAAAACTTTCCCCAAGCTCCCACACGGCCAACCCTGGGACTGGGTAAATAAATGAGCCCCTCATATAATGAGGTCCCCGGGTGCCTACAGTCTGCATCCTCCCAGCCCTCGGTTGGGGTGGGGGGGCTCTCAGGATATCTTCAGGGTGTGAGCCCCAGGATCCCCACTGGCTGGTCCTGGGGGAGCACCTTCTCTGACTGCAAAGACTTCACACAGAGGTGCCGTCAATGCTGCCTGCGACTCCCAAGCTTCCCGCTTTCCTGCTAGGGCGTGTTTATCCGCTGTCTGCTCAGCCTCTACTTGTGACGGGCTGTCCCTCTCCATCACCCTGCTCATCCTGCACCTGCAGACCATGGCCGCCCCCAGCCCGGCTCTCCTGCTGTGACTCAGCACTAGGCAGACACAGTAAGTGTTTTCCAGAACAGGAAGTGAAATGCGCTTGTTGCCATGGGCTGGCTTTAATTTACTGCAGTGTAACAATCTATCACCATCTTCATAAGGACATGCATGCTCTTCTTTCCTTTCATTTCCATGGAAGACTACAGGCTCCCAAGAGTCATACATACATACCAGGTCATACACAGCAGCCACCCTTCTACTTCAAGACAGATAGACATCAGCCAGATCAGATGTCACCCTAGCCCATGGTTTCTCAGCAGAAACCCTACGGGCATTTGGAATAGGACAGTTCTTCCTTGGCTGGGTCTGTCACGTGGACGGCAGGCTACTAAGCATCATTAGTTGCTGGCGGCAGCCGTGTCCGTCATGAGAACAATCAGAGGCAGGGACACAAGCTTCTGATTTCACAGTAGAGCTGCAAGGCCACCTCCTGGCTGAGCCACCACCTAGTTTCCACCCAGAGACCTCACAGAAGTTCAATGTCTTTCACCACATCGTTCAATGTCAAATGATTTTCTCTGTTCAGAAATGTCCTCTGGTGAAGCTTTACTCTTTCAGCAGTTTTAGGGTACATGAGTGACAGCTAGCAGCCAACATCTTTTAAGTAAAGTTTTATAAACGTGAAGGAGGTCTCTGTGCCTAGTAACCGTCATCACTGATGTGATTTACTTTATGTACAAAGTCTTTCTGAATATGCATAAGCAAATCAGAATATAATTTATGTTTCCTACAGGAGCCTACTGTCTGATGGGCCAAAAATGTGAAATAGGACAGAAATCAGACTGAGCCCCATCCTTCACCACAGTGATGCATCTGTAGTGTGACTCTGTTCGTTTTTCACTCAGGGCCTACTATAGCTTTAGATGAGAGACCTGAATGTGCCCCGTCTTCCCCAGCACAACTGCTTCCCTCTGGAGAGCAGGTGTCTGCCTACTAAGGTCTTTTGCCTTTGAGTTTCGAGATGGTTCAGCTGTGGCAGAGCGCATATTGTAGCAGGAGTCAGGGCTATGCACTGCCGGCTGACGCCCCTCTCGCGGAGATAGCAGTGGGCAGAGGACGGTGGTTGGTTAAGATCCACCTTTTCTTTCTTGGAAACAATGTGAGCCTTTGGGTGTGCTTTGCCTTTGCATCCTAAAGGGTGTGCAAAGGGAGGCTTCATAGTCTTGAATGAGAAAAAACAAGGTCTCCAGTCAATCCTTAAGTTATTTCCCATAAGCCCAAGCTGGTGACACATGCAGATGTAAAAGGTATAAAGCTGCCGAGTGTTCGTGTGTGGACGGTGTGGCATCCGCAGGGAGACGGTCATCCATGGAAACGTGAGGACATCACAGCAGAGCAGCTGTGGATACTGTGTCAACACCTGCAGCAGTTCTTGAGGAACGGGGAAATACTTCAACAGGAGGAGAAAAGGAGGGAGGGCATTCCAGAGGTCAAGAAGGAAATGTGGGGTGAAGTGAGTGGGAATTTACATAGTTATGTTGTGGGAACAGGACAAAAAAAGAAAAAGAAAGACGGATAGATTCTGGGATGCATAGGAAATTGTAATGGATGACCACAGAGGAGAAGTACTTGAAGTAAACCCAGAGATTAACTTTAACGCACAGGGAAACGCACCCCGGGGTTCACAGCTGAGAGTGGAGTTCAATCTGAGAAATGGGCTTGGGCAAACTTGTTGAAATTATGCACCTTCTGTTCTTCTCCATTTCAGATTTCGCGAGCACCCCATGGAGAAAGGGAACCACACTCTCGTAACCGAGTTTGTCTTCCAGGGCTTCTCCAGCTTCGGCGAGCACCAGCTCACCCTTTTTGTCGTGTTCCTTGCACTATACATCTTAACCCTGGCTGGCAACGTGGTCATCGTGACCATCATTAGTGTGGATCGTCACCTGCACACACCCATGTACTTCTTCCTGAGCATGCTGTCCTCCTCAGAGACGGTATATACACTGGTCATTCTCCCACGGTTGCTCTCCAGTCTTGTAGGAATGAACCAGTCCATCTCACAGGCAGGCTGTGCCACTCAGATGTTCTTCTTTGTAACCTTTGGCATCACTAACTGCTTCCTGCTCACTGCCATGGGCTATGACCGCTATGTGGCCATCTGCAACCCCCTGAGATACTCTGTCATCATGAACAAGAGAGAGTGTGTCCAGCTGGTGGGGGGTGCCTGCAGCATTGGACTGATCGTAGCCATGACGCAAGTGACATCTGTGTTCAGGTTGCCTTTCTGTGCTACGAAGGTGGCCCACTTCTTCTGTGACATTCGACCTGTGATGAAGCTTTCTTGCATTGACACCTCGGTCAATGAGATCCTGACTATAATCATCAGTGTGCTGGTGCTCGTGGTTCCCATGGGCCTGGTCTTCATCTCCTATGTCCTCATCATCTCCACCATCCTCAAGATCCCCTCCGCCCAGGGCCGGAAGAAGGCCTTCGCCACCTGTGCCTCCCACCTCACCGTGGTCATCTTCCACTATGGCTGTGCCTCCATCGCCTACCTCAAGCCCAAGTCAGAGAACACCAGGGATCAGGACCAGCTGATCTCGGTGACCTATACCGTCATCACACCCCTGCTGAACCCAGTGGTGTATACCCTGAGGAACAAGGAGGTCAAGGATGCTCTTCTCCGGGCCACAGGCAGGAAGCTTCCCTGATAAGACAGGAAGTGCTCTCCTGAGGCTCTTAGCATCCATTCTTAGCAAGAATAGGAGCACAGCCGGGTGCCCTTGGCTCCCAGACACCTGCCCCAGAAGGAGGCAGAGGAAGAGCAGCAGCAGCCAACTGTGAGTCTGAAATCTTCAAAGCCCCTGAATGAAGCATTAGCCCTGTTTTTGTGGGTAAATAGACAAACAAGGACAGGAATTGTCTGAAGAACAGGTCAGGAAGTAGCGTGAGCCCAGGATCCTTCATGGACATTTTGGTTTCTAATGAAGGCAATGGAGAGGAAATAGAATCCACGGGATGCCTTTTCTCCTACAATTCTTTCCTATTTAAGAGCATGAGGATTTCTCAAATGGGAGTCCCTGTTAGAATCTGTTTATACATGACATATCAAGTAATAAGTGACTGTGTGGATAGGGAGAATGGCCTCTGGATGGGAGAGCAAGGGAAAATAGATTTCCTCCCCTGGCTGCTTTCATTTATCCCAGCTTCTAGCAAAACTGCTTATTAAAGATGGTGATTGACCATAGACAGTTTAATTAGAGATCCTGGCAATTCCAGAATGTGTCAGGTTTAAGGGCACATTCCAAGAGCCTCCTGGGTCAGTTTAGTTATTATTAATTCAGAAAGTGAGTCACAGGTAGTAGCAAGAACAGGGCTGTCTACTGGATTCTGGGAAAGACTGATGGAAAGACCCTACCTGCATGTCTTCAAGAAGCTCAGATTCTAGCAGCAGAGACAAATGTTTAAAAGTATGGTTTCAATTCTTTAGAACAGGTTGTAGGTGGAAGGAAGGTCGAGAAACTGTTAGAGATGTCAGGAAAGTCTCAGAAAAGGTGATCTGCAATATGAACTGGCTTTACAACATTTGTAGGAGATTTCTTGATGGGTAATTTGTTGGAGGACAAGAATCCCAAAGGGAAGTAACAGTATATTCACAGGGATGAAACCAAGAGGATTGTTTAGGAGGCTAAAAAAAATTAGTTATCATACTAACTCCAAGGGAAATAAGGGGAGGTGGAGGGAGATAGGACCAGAGGGGTAGGCCGGGGTCAGATTGTAAAGGCTCTGTCTACTGAACTAAAAAAATATTGGCTTTAACTTTTAAACAAAGGCAATCACCCAAGATTTGGGGAAACGAGGGTTCAGTACACAAGGCACCTATGTGAATTGCTGGCCTCCTTCTTGTCCTTACATAGCTCCGATGAGACATGTAAGAGGTTGTATGGATCTCTAGATTCTAAGCCAAGAAAACTAGGGAAAAGGGAATGGGAGTGGAGTATATGGAAGTAATACACAGAAATAATTATGTACGTGTGATGAAGCTGAATCAGGCAGTCAGAGAGACCATAGTGCAGAGGCTGGTGAAGGAGTCTCATACAGATTTGGAGACTGAGGCTCAAATGAGTACCCAGCGAAGGAGAGCAAGAGCCTGCCATTGCATCAGTAAGTAGGCTTGACCTCAGACATGAGGACCACGGCCCCAGAACACACCTTCCACCAGAATTCAAGGGTGGGCCCGTTACTCAGAAAGCCTTCAAAAGAAAATCCAGGGACACCAGGGTGACTCAGTCAGGTAAGTGTTCTGACTCTTGATCTTGGCTCAAGTCATGATCTCAAGGTTTGAGATTGAGTCCGGCATCAGGCTCTACGTTGACATCATGGAGTCTGCTTAAGATTCTCTCTCTCCCTCTCTCTCTCTCTCTCTCTGTCCCTCCCTCACTTGTGCTCTCTCTTCAAATAAGCTTTACAAAAAAAAAAAAAAAAAAAACAGAAACCTGTTCAGCACATATATCTGCCCCCTCCAGGCCTCCAGCCCAGAACTACCAGGCCCTCTGCTAGGATTGAGGGGAAGCGATGACAAAAATCAAACTATACCTAAAGTTCTCTAGAATCCACAGTGGCTGAACGTAATGAGGAGAAGTTATTCACTGGCATTGATTATTTCACAAAGAACGAAATGATGAAAAGCAACATCATGCAGGCAAAGGGCTTGACAGCCATTCAACAATCATGTGGTGCCTTCTCTACAGCCAGAATCTGTGGGAGATGTGGGCTATCAACACACACTTGCCCCAAAGAAGGGGGGGCTCAGTCTTGCAGGGGAGATGGGCTTCTGCAGCACTCCCCATAATGCAAAGGGATGGGGAAATGAACAAAGAGTGCTTAATATTTCATGACAAAGATCTAAGCCTTGGGATAGTGTTTTGTGATCTACATAAAGCTCTCTCTCTCTGGAGGGAAAGGGCCCTGCAGGCAGGAGTTCAGTGAAATAAATGCTTGTTACCTAGCAATGGGCTTTTGTTATGTGGGGGGAGGGGGCCTCCCCTGGGGCCAAGAGCTGCTCAGTTCCAGACAAGACCGCTCAGAGTACTTTATCACTGCTGACTTCCTGTACACGGATCAGCCAGGCTTTTCGGAACTGTTGTCGGAACTGTGGAAGAGCTTCACAGGTATCATGGAATCAGAAGGTTTTATCAGCCCTTGTCACCCCATGGGGGAACGGTCCACAGAAATTTCCCTGACCTGCTTCACAGTCAGAACTTTTGGCTGCATTCACCACCCGAGAGGGATCCCTCCGGTCCCCTGGGATTGTTATGGTCACTGCTCATACTCAGTGTCCCTTAACAGCAAACACCTCTTCCATAGGAGGTCTCTTGCCATAAGATACTTTCCCAACCATTATCTCACTAGGTTCTTAGAATCACCCTAGAAAGGAGGCAGGGATGAAGCTCTCCGCTGTACAAATAAGGCTAAAATTGACAAAGGGGTGAACACGGAACCTGAGTTTGTACCAGTTGGCAGGCACTTTCTGTTTATCCAGAGTGTATCCTCACCCAAGGGCAATTCACAGTACAGATAGCAAGATGCCAGAGAATTCCCCAGAGCCTCCGATTTCCCAAATGAGACCTCATCCCAAAACCTTCTTCAAGAGAGAATTTGTGTCCCATTGGAAGGACCACTAGGGCCTCCTTCTAGCCAATGAATGGGGTCCCCAGAGCAAGAGTGTCTTTGGCTGAAACTCCTGGTGTTTTCATGAGGAACCAGCTAAAATTTTAGGAGATGTGACATCCACTTTTCTCCAACATATAACATAAAGAAATCAGAAAAGCATTTAGAACTCCAGAAGCAAGGGTGGGTCTCAGTGAAGAGGATGAGGTCTGGTCCTGACTGCTGAGAGTGTAGTGGTGAATCATGCTGAATTTCTGTCCTCCAGAAAGATTTTATATATACACACACACATATATATTTATACACACACACACATATATCAGGCAAAACTATAAAGACTGCACATAGACCAGTGGTTGCCAGGGGTCTGAGAAAGAGAGAAGGTTGAATAGAAGAAGCACAGGTTTATTTTTTAGGGCAGTGAAACTATTCCGCATGATACTATCATGATGAATATGACACTCTGCATTTGTCAAAACCCATAGCATGTTGCAGTAGAGTGAACCTTAATGTATGCAAATGAAAGAAAAATCATTTTAGGAGACGGAGATCCCAGAATAGAATGCAGGCTGAAGCAAAAGAATCTAACTGTATTACAAACATACAAAACACCCACCGAAGGGGGAAGGGGAGAGATGCTGACCTCAATAACTCTGAAAATGCACAAACTCTGTGAAGACAAAACACAAAGGACCTACACATAAGCACGGTCATCTAATTTTGAGAAGTGTTACCCACAGGGCTTCAGGTTAACAAGTCTCAAAGTGCTATAAAGGTATCCTGGAACTGCACCATAAGAAAATGGATGGCAGATGGTAGAAGCCAGGTTTTCCACTGTGAGTGTAGGAAGTTACAGACAAGCAAGAAGCGAGGGCTAGGAATGATCTATGTGGAAACGGATTGTAGAAACCCAGGATTGTAGAAACCCAGATCTTGGTTTCTCAGCCCATTCTCCATTAGAAGGATCTAGAAATCTTACATAATGGCTATCCTAAGACAGGAATAACAGAAATAAGTGAAGAAGAGACCAATCTTTTGGGTGGATAAGAATTCCAAACAGTTTCTATACATAGGCTCCTCTCAAGGAAGTGGAGCATAACTGTATTAAGAGTGAATCACAGAGGCGCCTGGTGGCTCAGTCTGTTAAGCATCCAACTCTTGATTTCGGCTCAGGTCACAATCTCATGGTTTGTGAGTTTGGGCCCCGCTGATGGTGCAGAGCCTGCTTGGGATTTTCTCTCCCTCTCTCTCTGCCTCTCACCCACTCTCTCTCAAAATAAATAAATAAACTTAAAAAGAAAAAAGAGTGAACCACATATGGTGATTTCTTTCCAAAGAGTATGGTAGGGAGGTGTGTTAAAAAGAATAACTTATTTCAGAAACCTGTAAAACCACCTTATCCAGGTCATCAAGATTAATGTCAACAATGGGAAGTCATATTGGGAGAATGTTCCCTAAATATGATGTAATGAGATGGCATTTTATCTCCATGGTCTTCCTCCCAAAATCTCTAATCCTGAGTACTTTTCTTTGAAGTTTACTTTATCTGCTATTAATATAACCACTCCTACTTTCCTTTGATTGTTATTTTCCATCCTTTTATATTCTACTGCCCAATATCATATTTAGTTTCTTGTAGAGAATATATAGTTGGGTCATGTTATTAAATCCACTGTACCAATCAATCTCTGTTTTAAGAGGACCTATTTAGATCACTTAAAGTAATTATTGATATGTCAGGGCTCAAGCACATATTTCGTTTCTATTTTATTTCTTTTTTGTGCCTTCCTGTGGGTTATTTGAACATACTTTAGAATTACATGTTGATTTCTCCATAGTATTTTGAGTGTGTCTTTCTGTACAGCTGTTTTAGTGGTTGCTCATTTGGGTCAATAACAAGGAATGGAGTTGCTAGGTCCTAGGATGAGTGTGTGTTAAACTTTATAAGACAGGGGCGCCTGGGTGGCTCAGTCAGTTAAGCCTCCCGCCTCGGCTCAGGTCAGATCTCACGTTCGTGGGTTCGAGCCCCACGTCGGGCTCTGTGCTGACAGCTAGCTCAGAGCCTGGAGCCTGCTTCCGGTTCTGTGTCTCCTTCTCTCTCTGCCCCTCCCCCCTCATGCTCTGTCTCTCTCTGTATCAAAAATAAATAAAACATTTTAAAAAATTAAAAAAAAAAATAAACTTTTTAAGACACCATCAAACTGTTCTTCCAGAGTGGCTACACCAGTGTGTTTTCCCAATATGAAAATCTCTGTGACTCTTAATCTTTGTAAGCTATTGGTATTGCTGGTATTTTTTATTTCTGTGATCCCAATAGGTAGGCAGTTGTATTACAGTGATTTTACTTTATATTTATCTAATGGCTAACAAGGTTGAACAGCATTTCATGTCTTTATCATCCTTATACCTTTTTGGTGAACTGTCTGATCAAATAGTGTGCCTTTTCTAACTGGATTGTCTCCTCATCTTAAATGTTGAGAGTTCTTCACATAGTCTGGATAGAAGTCTACTGCCAGATATATTATTTGCAAATATTTTAGGCCAGTCTCTGGCTTGTCTTTTCCTTCACATTATAGTTATTTCACAAAGCAAGATTTTCCAATTCTGAAGTTCAATTTGTCAATTTGTCTTTAATGATTATGTTTGTGTATCCTATATGACAACGTGCTAAGTCCAGTTGAGGAAGGTTTTCTCCTAAAAATTCCATAGTTTTAGGTTGTACACAGACAGATGTAGGATACATTTATTTTTTGTGTAAGATACGGGGTTTAGGTCAAGGTTCCAGTTATTACAACATCCTCCTTTGAAAAGATTATCCTTTCTGCACTGAATTGCTTTGGTGCCCTTGTCAAAAATCAATTCCACATTTGGGCTCTTTCCATAATTTGGCTATTGCTGATAGCACTCCTATAAACACTAGGGTGCGTGTGAATGTGGTATATACAACGGAACACTACCGGCAATGAAAAAGAATAAAATCTCACCATGTGGAGCAACATGGATGGAACTAGAGGGTACTATGCTAAGTGAAATAAGTCAGTCAGAGAAAGACAAACGTTATATGTGGAATTAGAGAAACACACAGATGAACATAAAGGAAGGGAAGGAAAAATAAGATAAAAACAGAGAGGAAGGCAAACCACAACAGACAGAGAACAAACTGAGGGTTACTGGAGGGGAGGTGGGTGCGGGATGGGCTAGCTGGGTGATGGGCATTGAGAAGGGCACTTGTTGGGATGAGCACTGGGTATTGTACATAAGTAATGAATCACCAGGTTCTACTCCTGCAGCCAAGATGACAATGTAGGTTAACTAACTTGAATTTAAATTTTAAAAAATCAATTCCCCATATTCGTGTACTATTGACTATTCCCATTCAGGAAGAGGGCATGTCTTTTAAGATCTAACCCCCAACATACACACCATCACCACCACCCCCACCACATCTTTCGTGTACGGCTTCGTTTTGTCTTCATTTGCTTTGATTATGCCTAGGAATTTTAGCAACAGACCCAAGGCCACAGAGTCCCTGCAGTTTCAAGACAAGAAACTTCTCCAACCTGCATCGCTGTGACCAGACAACAGAGGCTGACTTGTGTATGTGTAACAGCCCCCACAAAGCCAGCCTGTCCTGAGGCCCCACTTCCAGACACCACGCCAAGGAACAAAACATGCCTCTCCAGCCTCCTCCTTGACCCTCCCCCTCCCTGTCGGAATCCCTTCCCCAAAGTTCTATCACACACACATTTATTTTATATAAATGGATTCCTGGAGGCCTGACCCTGAAATGTCTGAATCCCAGTGGAGACACAACGTAGCCTTCAACAGAGACCCTTATACTACATTCCGAACATTTTTCCCTGTTCCCCAAATGTCATTAATAATGAGATGACTGGAATCTGAACCAAAATGATGAGAGCATGAATGGAGGAAACAACGTAACATATTACATAAATATGACAGTCCAGGCTCTGGCTCCAGATGCAAGAAGGAGCTTGAGGAAGAGGGTGGAGCCCAAAATCACTCTGGTCATTCTAGGTGGAAAAAGCATGAGGTGATTTGTAAAAATTATTAAATATGGGGGAGTTCCATTGTAAACACAACATCGACCTTGAGGTGATTAGGAAGACTTCAAGTGGAAATACTCAGCAGAAAGTTGGAAATGCAGGTGAGAACCTCTGTGAATATGAAATGGGGCGCCATCCACAGAAGGTGAAGAGTCAAGCTGTGAGAGCCAAGGATTTCTCTGAGGAGAGGTCACATGGAGACAAATGGAAGAATGAGGACTGAGCCTCCAAATTAATGAGTAGCATTCAAGTGGGTGACTGTGAGGACCAGGAGGCAAAGTGTCAATGTAAACAGAAAGCGGCTAATTGAAAAGGAGCAAAGAGCTCTTCTCTGCTGAAGGTATTAAATTAATTTTAGCTTTCACATAAGCAGTTTTTGTTTTGTTTGCTTTTGGTGTTGTTTTGGGTATTTGCTCTGCTAACCGGGGTTCAATGACATCACCATCTACCCACCTTAGCCTTGCATTTTCTTGAAGAAGAAAGAACCTTCTGGTATCTGTGGTCTGGGAACCCTTCTGGGTTTCTGAAAGCCCTTCTGAAACTCTACACAAACACCCAAAAATAGGGTACCCTGTAATAATCATTTCCAATTTTATTCTTTCAAAAAAGACCATCCCTGCCTTCAGCAGTCCTGTGTTTACTGGATCCTTTCTGGTTATTTGCATATATTCACAGCTATTCTTTTTACAAGCATCCAACAGACTCCTTGTATATTCAGGAACTGTACTGATTATACACAAGGTTTTCATAGGAGAATTTAGTTTCCCAGGTCTCCCACCCAAGCACTAACCAGGACTGACCCTGCTTAGCTTCCAAGATTGGACAAGATCAGGCACATTCAGGGTGGCATGACCGTAGACTAGTTTCTCAATTCTAAAGTAATTAATGCCCATTCTGAAAAAATAAAATATCAAAATACATAAGGAAGAATATAGGAGAGAATTTTAAAACTCCAATTAACTGGACATTTGAGAAAGCACATTTCCTCTCTTTTTTACTTTACAGAGATAATATTTTATATAAAAAAGTCACATTTGCTTTTTCATTTAATATAGTATAAAGCTTTTCTCTGTACTATTGTGGCCTCTTCATAAGGATGATATTTAAATTAAAAGCTTCAAAATATACTGTCATATAGATGTTCACTATTTTCTTCAGTCATTAATGAGTTTTTAGCATTTGGATTGCCACCTCATTTAATTCAGCACACACAAAAAAAAAAAAAGAAAGAAAGAAAGAAAAAAGAAATCTAAGAAAACATGGCTCCTCAGTTTTAAAATAATCCATTTTGGCTCATTCTCACACAAAACAGATTTAATATGAATACCAATTTCCGTTACATGCAAAAAGGTGGTGTCCACAGGTCCTATGATGTATATGTCTTTTCTGCATGTCAAACTCCCACAGTGTGCAAAAAATGGTCCAATGATTTTTTTCTGAGTGATGAATACGAACCTAAAGTTAATCTTTCTCCTTCAGTGCATTAACCCCAAATCTCTCTTCTAATAACTCTATTTCCTTTCCCTTAGAAAATCATTCTAATTACTTTCTTTTTTTTAATGTTTGGGTTTTTTTAGAGAGAGAGCATGAGTTGAGGAGGGGCAGAGAGAGAGACTCACACACAGAATCTGAAGCAGGGTCCAGGCTCTGGGCTGTCAGCACAGAGCCTGATGTAGGGCTTAAACTCACAAATGGTGAGATCATGATCTGAGCCAAAGTTGGATGCTTAACTGACTGAGCCACCCAAGAGCCCCTATATTCTTTATTTTTTTAAAGTTTGTTAATTTTGAGAGAGAGAGAGAGAGAGAGAGCGAGCATGCACATGTTGGGGAGGGGCAGAAAGAAGGAGAGAGAGAGAAAATCCCAAGAAGGCTCTGCATTGTCAGCACAGACCCCGACATAGGGCTTGAACCCACAAATCGTGAGATCATGGCCTGAGCCAAAGTCAGACGCTTAACCAACAGAGCCACCCAGGCCCCCCCTATTCTAATTACCTTGAATCATTTTTTGTCTTAACATTCACCCAGCTTTGGTTATTTACAGGTATCCCCACAAGGAGAAAGAACATCTATCTTTCTTACATTCACGCATCCAGATCAATGTATCTGTTGCCGTAAGATACTATCTTAAGGCTTTTCTGATGTGTTCTCCTGGACTGGATTCTCAGGAAATGTGCACAGTGGGGCTTGGATATGTGACAGATAGTTACGATCAAGGACTAAAAATCTGTCGACAGCTTACAAAAATTTTTTCAACCAAAGTAATTTTTAAAAGTATGTTCTCTGAGTAGAACGTAGTTTCCAAGAAGATCTATAGAATGTTTTCTCTACAAACCACTTCTCCTGTGTTAGGGTTTACTTTTGCCCTGCTCACCCCACCCCCTATGTACCTCCAAAGTCCTAAAGCAGGTCTGCAGGTTGGCCCTGCTGTGGAGTCACTGAGCTAGAAGAGACATGGAGATGATCAACTACTTTGCCTTACAAACGGAGTCCGGGAAATTTCAAGGGAACTGTCCAACAACATGAGGCTAGCCAGGCCCAGCTAGCTGATTTGAAATTCGTATACTTTTCAATACTATCCTGCATCAGAAAGATAGATAATTACAAGTTGGCTGCAAATATATTTCCTCTGGAAAGGTAAATCACTCGTTGGGAAAATGTGGGATGACTTTAGGCTTTGATTTCAAATCTTGTTGAAGGTACACATGCAAAAGATGTATAAGACAGGAAGAGTGGAGGGGCGCCTGGGGGGCTCAGGGCATGGTCTCAGGTCTGTGGGTTCGAGCCTCACGTCGGGCTCTGTGCTGACTGCTCAGAGCCTGGAGCAGCTTCTGATTCTGTGTCTCCCTCTCTCTCTCTGACCCTCCCCTACTCATGCTCTGTTTCTGTATCAATAATAAATAAACATAAAATTTTTTTAAAAAAATAAACTGCATTTATAAAAAAAAAAAAAAAAGGCAGGAAGAGTAGAAAGGAAGTCTGACACATGATTCATCTGCCCCACCCAGCCATGAGGATGGGATGGAAGGAGGACCTGAAATCCTGCCTCACCACTCCAATCACTGTGGATGTGTTAATAATCTTGTCCTCCTCAGCAAACCTCTTGTGCCGCATACTCGCAAGGGTTACACGTTAAGGCATTTGTGTCAGGCCATCAAAAATTTATACATATTTTCTCTTACCCCAGAATATGATGTTCAATATGTTTTCACAATTATTGTGATTCTTTAAGTTATTCTTCCCAAAACAAATGAGCTCTTCCCCAAGGTTGCATTGTCTCTTATTATTTACATAAATAGCTGGAATTCTTAAAATGTCAGGGGCACCTGGGTGGCTCAGTTGGTTAAGCGTCCAGCTTCGGCTCAGGTCATGATCTCATGGTTCTTGGGTCTGAGCCCCACGTTGGGCTCTGTGCTGACAGCCAGCTCAGAGCCTGGAGCCTGCTTCAGATTCCGTATCTCCCTTTCTCTCTGACCCTCCCCTGCTCATGCTGTCTCTCTCTGTCTCTCAAAAATAAATAAAAAACATAAAAAAATTAAAAGAAAAAAAAAAGAGCCCAGCTTCAGCTCAGGTCATGATCTTGCAGTTTGTTGGGTTTGAGCCCCACGTTGGGCTCTGTGCTGACAGCTCAGAGTCTGGAGCCTGCTTCGGAGTCTGTGTCTCCCCTTCTCTCTGCCCCTCCTCTACTCATACTCTCTGTTTCTCCATAATAAATATTGTTAAAAAATTAAAAATAAATAAAAATAAAATAAAATGGCAACTTGTCTTCCCAAAGAAAAACAAAAGAGAACATGGTAAGTATTGCTTTTAGGGTTACGCAACCACGCAAGCCAGTATGTGTTTAAAAACAAGATACCTCTGTCTCCCAGGGTGATTAAGTACCAAGGACCACATTTTGCACAAACCAGTTCACCATTAAGTATCTGTGGATGGAAAGAAAGAAATATGGAAAAGGGAGGAAAGGAGAAGAAAAAGGAAGGACAGGAGAAAGGAGAAAGAATTTGATCTATAGACCAAGATGGAAAAAAGAACCAATATAATTGAAAGCTAACCATGTGCTGGACATTGGACTTGCAGTTTTATTTTATACTAACAAATAAAATAGAAATTTTGTCTGTACTTAGCTAGTGAAGGAAATGAAGCTCAAAGTTCATACGCAGTTAAGGGACCGCAGAGAGAGGTTCCAACTGCTAAGCCTGCACACTTTCCTTGTCTTCACTACCATATTCTGCTTGGATTCCTTGAACAACCCAGCTGTTCCTCGCTGCCTAAGACATCTCCCTGCTGCCACTCCTCTACCATGCCACAGTCACCACCCAACACCAGAATCTTTACACAATGCGATCAGACCGTGTCACTGACCCCTGACCAAATCATCCTGGTGGCTTCCCTCTACACTTAGAATAAAAGGCAAATGTCTTTTCCAGGTCCACACAGACCTACCTGACTGTTACCTGTATCTCTGACCCCTAGTTCGTTCTCCCACTCACCACCCTGCAGCCACGCACCTCCCTCCCATTCCAAGAATACAAAGCCTGAATCCAGCTTTGGGTCTCTCAACTTGCTATCTGCCTGCCTGCAAATGCTCTTTCCCCTAGCTCAGAGGATGGCACATCATGGCCTGCAGGCCCAATTCAGGTCCTCCACCCCTGCCTGTTCTTGTAAATAAAGTGTTATTGGAACAATAACACCTACCGCTGCTTTCAGACTACAGTGGCAGAGTTGAAGAGTTAAGACAGAGACTACGCAGGTTGCAAAGCCTAGAATATTTACTATCTGATCTTTTTCAGGATAAAACTGCCCTATATTATGGCCTGGTTGGTCCTATCTGGTCACTCAGAAGGGGTTTCTAACTCAAATGTCATTTCCAAGGAGCGGCCTTTCCTGACCAACCAGTCAGTGTAAGGCAGCTCATTGCCCCAATTCCTATCATCTGTATCATCGTCCTTAGAATGCTTATTTTATTCATTTATTCCTTGTCTCTTGCCTCCTTCCCCTTAGAATATGCATTCCAGGTGAGCTGTGACATTCCAATTCTTGTTTACAACATTTGCTAGTTATCAGCATAGAATAATCTCTGATGAATATTTTTAATAAATGAATACATGATGGTACCCTTGATTTTTATTATTGCAACTCAATATTTTCCATGGCCTTAGATTTTCTAACAAGGAAAGAATGCTCTGGCCATAGGAAAGAACAATGTATAATTAAGCAAATTTTGCTCAATTCTGCAGATCTATTTCAGATACAGTAGAAACAGACATCACACCACCCTCAAGAAAACCATAAAGTCTACGAAATGCAGAGCACACTTTAACTCTACTGACAGTGCCATACCACAGACCTATCTGCAATAACCAGGCAGAAGCATCTGGAAGGTTTCCATGGGGAGAGGAGTTTGTTCTGGGAGAATCCTACAAAGCATTTTGAAGTAAGCAGATTGTCTTTTGAGCTCAGCAACTTTTTCTCCCCACCTTCCAGTGATGCAATCGCTGTCCAACTGCTAACTAATCCTGGTGCATCCAAGACACCCATGCTCCCAACATTCTTTTAAAGTTTACCATCTTGAGGCCCATCCCTTAAAGCCTTTCATCTGATACTCAAAGTTCATAGCAACACACTGATCAGGTACATACAGAGCTGGTGGTATGTCAGCTCATGTGCTGTTCCTCTCTGGTCCTAGAAAAGCATTGTCTTCATTTAGAAGGTCATTAAGGACAAGGTGTTTCAAATCTTCAGTAAGATGAGTTACTAAATTTACCTCCAAGGTGTCTCTGGACGTCTAATGTACCATCAAACAATTCTTGCTGGGGATCGGAATGGCTCTAACTGGGACATCTGCAATCAATTTACAAATGTGTCAAGTGAGGGTATAGGATTAATGATCTCTAAGTCCCTTCAGTTAGAAGAACCCATGCGTCTAGGATGCACACCAGAGACTTCGGGGCAGGGCAGACCATGGGCATTGAGGACACATCAACGGGAATGACAATGTTGCATGGTTTGTAGGGAACTCCTTAGTCACTCACTACCGCAGTCGCCTGGGACAATATGAGAACAATGATCCCTGCCTCTTGTGTGGTCACGACAATCAGAACACACTAGCTGCATGTAGAGCACTTGGAGTGGCACCTTGCTAATAAATAGAAACTATTATTTTTTAAATGTTTATCCTTGAGAGAGAGAGAGAGAGAGAGAGAGTGAGGATGAGTTGGGGATGGGCAGAGAGACAGGGGGACAGAGGATCCAAAGCAGGTTCTGCACCAACAGCGGAGAGCCCAACATGGGGTTGAACTCTAAAACCACGACATCACAAACCACCGAGCCAAAATTGGACACGTTGCCCCACACAGGTGCCCCTCATTATTATTTTTCTAATGGGCTCCAGCCTTGAAAATGCTGGAGAGAGTTGATCACACACCAACAAGGACTAGATCAGAAACCAGAGTTGGGGGGATGGGGGTTGATGGAACACTACTCCACAAGTAACCTATTTTTGACCTGAAATCAAGAAACCTGTTCTCAAGGAAAGATTATTAAGGATCCCAGGCACAATTTCAGTTAGAACGAGGAGCTGGCCTTTGTCCTTGAGCTGACAGACTGCTCCTGATCACATAAACTGATTGGCCCTGGTCTCACCGAAACGAGGATTTACAAAGAAAGGTGCAAGCTGCACCAGGCTCTCTCAGCCCAGATGTGGTTAGCAAGAGGCTACCTTACACTAAGGAGAGTTGGGACTTGGTAAAGCTCCTTATTCTATTTACCAAATTTCTTCACATTGAAAACCTTTACTTTTAAAACTTACCCAATTTATTCTGTGTAATGAAATGAAGAAAATCATATTCCCCCAAATTCCTCTTAGGGAGACTTTGTATTTATTCAAAAGAAATTACTTTCTTTGGAGTATGAGACCCTAAGGAAATGCTCAAGTAACACAATACAGCAATTAAATGGTTCCGCCTAATACAAGGATGAGAGATTCTAACAAGGGACAGCCCTGGAGAGGGAGAAAGGGCGGGAGGCAGGAAGATGGGTAGGGGAGGGCAAAGGGGCAGAGGGAGAGCAAGCCCCAGGGGCTGAGTGGCAGAGAAGGGACTCAGAAAAAGATTAAAAATGTCTCATGGGAGGAGGTACATTGTTTGCTGTGAGTGTGCAATTCCAAGCCCTCCCTCCGTTTCCCCTGAGAGAATACAAGAATGCCATTTTTATTGCTCCCTATGTTTTCCAGCATTGTTCTGTAGAGCTGAAGAAGGGCTGAGTTCTGTGTTCAAGTTCAGGGAGAACGCAATGTTCCAGGGAATCGTAACTTGGCGAACAGTGGGAATAGGGAGATGGAGCTAATATCGGAGTCAGACACAGTCCTATTTCTTTATGGTTTCTCATAATATTTTTAATGAAGTTTTAAAAAATTACCTCATCTGTACTGTTATATGGAAAATTAAGACCAGAGAGACAGAACTTAAGTGTGGTAAGAAGACCCTTCCCCAAGGAGGAGGGCAGACACACTTGGAAAGCCAAGTTCAGGGAGCACGTCTCAGCCCTTCCCACAGAACACCCCTGGAGGGACTTGCCTAGCTCACTCTGTGGAGAATTTTATCTTCTTTATCTAAGACAGAACTGTCCAAAGGAAACAGAACATGAGCTACATGTGTAGTTTTAATTTTTCCACTATTAATTTCTAATTAATTCTAATTTCTAATATTAATTTCTAATAGCCAAATTAAAAATTGTAAAAATAAAGGCTTAATTTAATGATGTCTTTTATTTCACTCCCCCTCCCTTACTGTCACGTCACCATGTAACCAGCACAAAAAAGCTGAGGTATTCTACGTCTTTCATGCTCAGCTATTGAAATCTCCTGTGTATCTCAGGGGCACTTGGGTGGCTCAGTCAGTTAAACATCAGTTCGGCTCAGGTCATGATCTCGTGGTTCATGGGTTCAAGCCCCACGTTAGGCTCTGTGCTGACAGCTCAGAGATTGGAGCCTGACTTCAGATTCTGTGTCTCCCTCTCTCTCTGACCCTCCCCTGCTCATGCTGTCTCTCTTTCTCTCTCAAAAATAAATAAAATATTTTTAAAACCTCCTGTGTATTTTATACTCACAACACCACTGGATCCAGACTGGCCATGTTTCAAGGGCTCAACAGCTACACATGACTGAAGGCCACTTTCCTGGACAGTACTGATTTCAGGGGTGAGTCGCATATGGTTACAATCACAGACAAGGAGAGGTAATTCCCAGCTGGATCCATGGGTAGAAGGACAGTTAGTCCACGTGAATATTAATTGTACAGTATTTGGTTCTGAAAAATTTATTCTTTGTAAATTAGAAATATGTGGTTAAGTAAATAAAGTAAATAATTATTAAGTATCAGTGCATGCAGCTGCTAAAATAGGCATTTCTGTTACATCTAATCCTCTCAAAGAAAACATCTAAGGATCGTTATGGAGGCGGACATGGCAGACTTGTGTCCAACGTCCAGTCCATCCTTCTACTTTGCCTTCCCAAAGGACAAGGTGGAAAGCTACTGCATTTTCTTGACTTTGAAACTGTCGCAGTATGATATATATTCAGCCCTTTGGATCCACGTGCGTAAGGTCCAGGGCCTGGAAGTGAGGCAGAGATAGCACCCTGGCCATTTTTCGCCCTTTCTTCTGCCATGGGCATGGATTTTTTTTAGCAGAATTGGAGAGGCGCCATTATCCAGTCTCCACCTGTGGACCTGGGGAAACAGGTTCCTGGGCACCCATGCTGCTGGGCCACACCCGAGCAAACCCCACTGTGTAACTCTGGAGGCACTCGCAATAGTGGCAGCACCTAATCCTGTGGCCTTCTGAATGCTGTAATTCCCACCAATGCTATAGGTTCTGGAGCAATCTGTCCTGATGATCAAAGAAATATGAGTTTCCTCGATGACTTAATTCTACAGTGTGGACACAGAGGTTATTCTCTAATGTCATGCTAAATTCCATTCTTTTCTCCCAGTGATTCCACAAGCCATTCCCACAGAACACAACACTGACCCATCACTGGTATCACGCTGATCAGGTGGGATGAATTCAGGATGGCTAGGGTGCCTTGTGGCTTGGTATGACACGTGTTCTTCAGAGAGTGAGAAGTCCTGAACGCTGAGAAATTTGTCACATCAGTTTTAGAGGCCCAGTGGTCAGAGGTATGCTAGAACATCCCCTCCAAAGTAAACAACAAATTGCTCAATCTTTTATCCCTTACCACAATGGAGGAAGCATTGGCATCTAATACAACCCTTTGGGTTCTGGAAGCAACATAGACCTTACCCCAGCAAAATGTTCTGGCTCTCAGAGAAGCTCCCAACTCTGAACAGTGCTTAAAATGGGTAACAGCTCTGCCACAGACCCATGTTGGGCCAATCAGCCCCATCACTTGGGCCATACACTTTGGCAGACATTGTATTGGACGGGTCAGGGGAAGAAAAATGCAATGCATAGTTTACAGCAAACTCCAGGGGGAGGATTGCAACACAGAGGTTATGGAGCAAGCAGAGACCATCTAGAGCAGAGAATCACCCATTTGTGGAAAATCAGCTCCTGGCACACTACTGAGCCCTAGCTGAGAGCCAAGTTTGGACCGTAAGACACCAAGAGACCATGTCCTTTACAAATTTCCTTCACGTGTTGTCCGTCATCCTGTTTGACCCGCAAAGTCACAAAGTCAGGTAGGCCCAGTAATAATCCATTATGAGATTCAATCAGTCTGGGATGGAGCAGAAGCAGGAGCACAAGGCACAGGCAAGCTGCAAAAGCATGTCACCTAGATCCCAGTGTCACCAGGGTTGCTTGGCACCTGCCTGTCTCAACTCACTGCAGTGGTTCTGCGGGTGGGTGGGAGTCTATATAGCCAAGAAAGAGAGTGAGGAAAAGCCCAAGCTTGGTTTATGGATGGTTTGGCTCACTATGTGGGTGCAAGTCAAAGACACATGGTGACTGCATGATGGTACTAGCCAGGGGTGGTCCTCAAAGACAGTGAAGAAGGAAAACTTTCCCAATTAGCAGAGCTCTGAATGGAATGTCTGGTCAGTGACTATGCTAAATGGAGAATGTCCCAACCGTAGAATATATATGGCCCCACGAGCATAGCCAATAGCATGGCAGGTTGGTTAGGTACCTGAAAGGAAAAGACTGGAGAGAAAAGCCTGGCGTAGAGCCACGTGGATGAGGTGGGAAGCATGGGATTGGGCATCAAGTGTAAAGATGTTTGCATTGCAAGTTTAGGCCCACCTGGAGGCACCAACCACCAAACAACCAAGTAGACAAAATGCCTCAGTTGACATTGGCCTAACTTTGTCAGGGGCTACTCTAAGTCCTGGCTTGAGGGTCACACCTGCACCCACCACTGTGGCTGTGGTAGAGGTTACACATGAGCCTTACCATGTGCATGGCCACTTAATGGGCCTTCTGTAGTCACCGTCACCTCAGATTACCCAACTGCCACAAATGGGATCTGTCGCAAGTCCCCAGTGTGCCACTATTCCCCAAAGAGACAAACCAGCTATCTTGTAACACGTAGATTACACTAGGCTCCTTCCCTTCTGGAGGGCCAGGAGTCGGTCTCACAGAACAGAAGCTTTCTCTCGGTAAGGGTTTGCTTTTCCTGCCTCCAGACCCTCAATCTGAACCGCTAATGGGGATGGGTGAGCATGGTTTCACAAGTACTAGATCCACTGGCCTTGAACCCTGCTCCATTAAATAGCCAACTACTGGGCCTTCCTCACGGAGAAGGCAGTCCAGCTGTGGGCCCATGACCCTGGCATCCCCTAACTGCATCACGTACTGAAAATCCAGAAGCCAACTAGCTAAAGAGCACTAAAAGGGCCTGCGGAAGGTGTCACCAAAGTACCAGCTTAGAAACAATCCTCCACAAGGATACGGTACTTTCCTCCAGAACGCAGCATGCGTGGGTGATCAAATTCTGTAAGACGCTATGTCTCCAGGTGGAAGAACACACAGGTCCAAGAGCAGGGAGTGAAAGCAGGAGAAAGCCTCCTTACCATCATTCCTGGAGACACCTGGAATGTGCGCTTACCATCTGTTTTATTCTGGGTGTTCAAGGTTGGAGATCCTGGTCCTGGAGAAGGGCGCATTCCGCAGAGATACAGCAAGGGTGTCACTGAGTCACAGCCCACAGCAGCCCCCCCGGGCTCTCAGGCTCCATGCATCCAAGGAATAGCTGGCAAGAGGAGGAGTCCTCACCCTGGTGGGCGAGGGAACCCTGATCTGCAGGAAGAGGTAGGAATGTTTTTCCACAGCGCGGCCAGCGTGGAATATGTGTGGAGTTGGTGATCCACTGGGACACCTCTGGGTACTCCCGTCAGACTGCGATCATGACTGGACTTGAGTGGCAGCCCAAACTGTGAAGGATGTGATCACTGGGGGCTATCTGAGACACCTGAGATGTGGAGGTTTGGGGACACTGCAAGTCAACCACCGAGACCTTTAGAAATGACAGCTGAGGAGAATCCAGAAGTGATAGTGGAGGAAAGAAATTATCAGTATCATTGTGACCCTGGAAGTAACTGCGAGGATGAAGGTTGTACATTCCCCATTACCCTCCACTGTGTAGGGTTCCCTTCAGTAAAAGGCTCAAGAGAAGCCTCCAGGTGCTATTTCCCAAATGTAGACAGAGAACAATGGGTGCAAGATAAGGGCTGGACCAGGGCAGACATGGAGACACAGGGCTCGGATTTGCCATTTGGGAAAGAACTTGTTATTCATGTGTAAGACCCACCTGGCCTTTGAGTCAAGGTCACACTCCTGTGGCGTCCCCCAGGCTAACAAGCATAGCGGCTGGGCCATTCCCAAGAAGGGATCCCTTTAACAAGCAGTATTTCCTCCCATGTTCTCTGCTGGGCTGGCAGAGATTTTTGTCAAATACACACCACTGTCTGACGACCACCCTCCTCTGTCCTTCCTCGCTCCCCCATCTTCCACGTATGTTTCTCTATGGGAAATCTTTTGTCCCCCCACACATCTCCAACTCAGGTTCTTTCCTGGAGGACCCAGATAAGACCAAGGACTACTTTTTTCAGGAGATTCACTTCTTTGTAATGAGAAACATAAACAAAACATGATTTCCAAAGAAATAATATAGGGCAAGGGTATAGTAAGTAATAGAGGCATTATTAACAGGCTGGGCCATGAGGGCATCTCTGAAAAGACGCATGTGAGTAGAGACCTGAATAAAGCACAGGTATGTGAGACGCAAGTGTGAAGACGGAGTGGTTTTCATCTTCTCCCACATTCACCAGAGTGCGTTTTCCAAATCAACCTTGGCCCTGCTCACTGTGTTCTTAGCTCATGACCTGGTGTATTCTACATCATCACAGAATCATTATATCATATAATCCTTCTATCACCAGACCAAAAAAATATCAAGGCATTTTGTCTGGATTCCTCCCAATCTCTTAACCCAAATCTCTTTTTCTCCCTCTCTTTGCCCCTGACTCTCTCTCTGGGGAAGATTGTGTTCTCATGGCCAATGCTAATCTCTCCATTTGTAACTGAAGACAAGCAATGCGGTGGTGTTCTCAACTGCCAAGAAAGAAATTATGCATTTCTGCCTCCAGGGAACGCTGCCATTTTCACAGAGTACGAATCACAAACTGCTGATGCTTCATAAAAGAAGACTAATGAATCTCAGTGCCACACTGAAAAAGGACGTGTTCAGTAAAGTGTTCGTTAATTCATCACCTCGTGAGGCACCTGCTAATGTGCCTGGTTTCAGCAGTGACAGTAGAAAGATAGCCAGCACCCCAAATCTTCGGCCAGCTGTCTCCTGTTAATAGGGCATTCTAAGAATTCGTAATAGAGCACCTTCTTGTAGATTCTTGATAGGGCATATTTTGCATGGGTGACACTCTAGGAAAATGCTTATGTGTCCACAAATAGAATATGGTTCCCTATTTTTGATGATTAAGCCAGTTCACCTGTCTGCCCACAATGTTCCTCAGCTTTTCTGACTTGAAAACCAGACTTAAAGCCTTGACATGCCCTCTTGGCTTTCTCTACCAGATCTGCTCCAGGAATTGGACCCAATGATCTTCTTTAATAAAATAGTAAAATGAGGAAAAGATAGATCTGAAGCGTAGGAACCTGGCTTCGTAAGGCCCAGAGGACAGCGACCAGAGGAGCTTGCTCCAGGGTTCCCTCCGTGCCCATGTCAGTACTGGTGGCTTTTCCTGGGGCAGGGGGATTCCAAAGCCAGAAGTAGTAGATGATATTGATACTCTAGCCCCATTGGAAATGAGAAGAGGAGCAGAAATAATTCCAACTGACAACCTTCTTGGCAAAACATACACAACCTCTTTGATTAGCCTATTGAAGGACACACCTGCTTCTCCCCAATACCCACATGTATTCCCAAGAAACTGGAGAACTTCTGCTTTATTCTAGGGCTGACAGTTACTTCTGTTGTCGACTGCTCACCTGCTTTACAGGACCTGTCCAAAATAACCATATAATAAGTAACTGAGAGTGAAATCCCAAAGAGCTCAACGTTTTCTGTGTATGAGGACGTGAGCCCAGTTCACACTCTCGCCACTTCAGAAAACACTGAAGAGCTACCTCCATGTACAGACCTCCCCCACTTAGACCTTGTAGCTCTACTGTCTTCCCCTCTGCTGCAACATCCTGCCTGTTTCTGAGCTCTGGGTTTTCTGCCTTTGTGGAAACAGTGAACACTTTGGAAGCCACATCAATGACCTCACAGAAAATCTTTATCCACCTCACAACTGGATGCATCCTTGTCTTTCTC
Source organism: Helogale parvula (assembly GCA_004023845.1). Taxonomy (NCBI): domain Eukaryota; kingdom Metazoa; phylum Chordata; class Mammalia; order Carnivora; family Herpestidae; genus Helogale; species Helogale parvula. Next base: position 81,239 of record PJEM01004847.1, on the reverse strand, counting down.
TCATTAAAAGCAAAAATCAAGTCAGCTGCTTGTCCAGAACTCAAATCCAGTGCTAGAAACTTTAAAACCATTTGTTCAAGTATTCAAGACGCCATTCGCAGTGTGTTCTTAGGCACATTGTCTACTCCAATCCTCAGACTCAGGGGAAATGGGCACAGCAGGAACTATTAACTGCATCTTATAGAAATGTGGTACGTGTTCTCATGATCTGCCAAGCTCCAAATTCTTCAGCGTAACTCCCTTCATCCCCGACCTGCATGGTCTGATCCTCAAAACCCATCTCTCTAGCATATGATGCTCTCTCTGGTCAAAAATTGGTTGAGTCAGGAGAGATCCCAATAGGGTTGGTCTTATTCCCTCAATCTGGAATCCAGAACTGGAACAGAAAGAGAACAATGTGCAGAAGTGGAGACAGAAGAGAAGAAAAGCAGTAGAGACAGAACATGAAGTTGGAGAGCTCTGGTCAGAAAAATAGCCATCTGCAAAAAAAGAATTACATAGTTTGTAGAGAGAAACAGACCCCCAAAATGAGAAGGAATGCTGAAATTTCAGTTCTATGGCCTAATTTCTTCCCAAGGTCTGGCTATATTCTTGTCCTTGAGCTTTATTAGATGGTGCTATAACTTACAATGAATTGTTCTTTTCTTTAAGCTAGGCCTAATTGATTTCTATATTTGCAACCACCATAAAAAAAGGTAAGATTCAGAGTGATTAAATTTATCCACGTTCACATGGTTGGGTAATGGCTGAAAAATTCAAAATCAAAGTCCACGTCCCTGACTTCTAGTCAATTAATTATAAAGAGCAGTTCTATCCCAGAGATATCTACTTAGATAAAGAGATAGTATAGAAAGGCGTATACATTAAATTCAGAAGGAGAGAGCACAAAAACTGAAAAAGCCAAGGTTAAGTGGCATCCCCCAAAAGAAGTGTCCACTGGGGACCTGTACCTATGCCTTTATTTGGGAAAAAAAAGTCTTTGTGGCTGTAATTAAGGACCCTGAGATGAGAGCATCCTGGAATAGGGTGGTCCTTAAGTCCAAAGATAAGTAACGTTACAAAAGAGGAAAACAAGGAGGCAGACATACAGAGAAGTTAAGGTAAGGACCAAGGCAGAGCTTATCGTGATGTATCTATGAGCCAACTGACATTGAGGACCTCTGGCCGGCAGCCACCAAGCCCCCAGCATCTAGGGACAGATGTGACAGGGACAGGGGTGAATGGGCTAACCCTGGGTTACCTGGATTTCAGCTTCCAGGACTGTGAAAATACATGTAAGTCACCAGGCTTGTGATAATTTTTTAGGGCAGCCACAGGAAACTTAATACAATGACTAAAAGTAGAAATAAATCTGAGGATTGGAAAGAAATTAGAAAATGAGAACTTAGGAATCAATCAAGGCAGACTGCCATATTTAAAAAACAGCGTCCATGTGAGAAGGCTGGAGGTCAACAGTCACTGGGTTCCGTTCTGGTCACCCGGCCTTTCATACCTGCTCGGTGCACGGTGGAGGCGCTCACAACTCATGAGCCTGCAATGGACTTGTACTGTTGAGGTCCGGACTACTCAAGGGGAAGAGTTCAAAATGCTATTTGCTTTTTGATTTATTTGGTAAAGGATGGTGTTTTTTCTTTTCTCTGCTATAGCTTTATCAGAGAAGAAATAAGACATCTTCTCCCTTCCTCATGAACACCAACATACCTATTCTCTGCTACTCCCTGCCCCACCCCATCACTCAAAAAGAAAACACAAAAAACAAACAGTGAGTTGTTTCTCACTCTGAAAGCTTCATGAAGCAGGAGAGAGGTAAATACTGCCTTCTGAATAATTCTCTGAACTAGAAATCTTTGTGTTTCAAAAAAATAAAGGGCCATGGGGATGGGGGATGGTTTGACCATGAGTGGTAATGAGGGAGACAGGCTTTCAGGGGAGAAGTGGCTGGCACAGCTCCAAGGGGGCTCAACTCCCCAAACCCTGAGAGGCTCTGGTGGACTTAAAGGGCCGGTGGCATGGAACCTGCACACTCCTCATCCCCAGCGCCCCAGAAATAGAAAGATCTCAGAGAGCAAACAGTTGTACAAACACCCTTGGAGACTAAACTCTTATGAAAAGAACTAGTTTCATATTTTGAAATTAGAATATCGAAGGGCATCCTTTCTTCGCTGTTGCTGAAAGGACAAAAAGCAGGTCAGGGGACATGAAAGGTTTGCTTCCCCACCATTTTCCCTTTCACTTAGAGTAATGCATCAGATTAACATATGGTTGATGCATTCTTTGCAATTTTAATGAAAAGTTTGGTTTTCTAGACATAACGTATAACATATTTAAGTCTTACACACTCCCAGCTGATGATTCCATCTCAAGAGGAACTTAACTCATGTAAGTTAGGTAATTAATGAAAGAATATTCTAGGGGGAATTTGTGGACAAATAGCTCGCGAAGAACCTGTGACTATCTCAGGAATGTTGTTAACAAATTCTTCTGCTAAGACACAGAACCTCTCTCTCTGTATATATGTATTTTTTAATGTTCATTTTTGAGACAGAGACAGAGTGTGAGCAGGGGAGGGGCAGAGAGAGAGAGAGAGAGACAGAATCAGAAGCAGGCTCCAGGCTCTGAGCTGTCAGCACAGAGTCCGACACAGGACTCAAACTCATGACCTGAGTCAAAGTCCGATGCTTAACCAACTGAGCCCTCTAGGAGCCCCTATTTTTTTTATTTTTTAAAGTTTGTTAATTTTGAGAGAGAGAGAGCACACACAAGTTGGAGAGAAGCAGAAATAAGGAGAGAGAGAGAGAAAATCCCAAGCAGGCTCTGCATTGTCAACACAGAGCCTGACACAGGACTTGAATACACACACCATGATATCATGACCTGAGCTGAAATCAAGAGTTGGACACTTAACTGACTGAGCCAACCAGGCACCCCGCTCTATATTTAATGTCCCTGCTCTTTCTGCAACCTGTGCTCACAAAGTCACTGGACTATAAAAGAACTTCTACAGCCTCTTCTAATTGACCCAAGAAATTATCAGCTCTGTATGTTGAAAATACCAACAACCTAACACAACTTGGGTCTTTCTTACTGGGGGCTTTTCAGTGTCACATTAAAAATTTTTTGATCATGGCTAAGTGAAAGATTTTAAGATAATTTCTACCGACAACCCTAACCAATAGGAGTCCCCATGGCCAAGTTGGCACTGAAGGGGAGCAACTTCAAATGTACTCGCAGCTGTAGGCATGAAACCTCTTCATCACTGTCCAAGGTTCGGCCCATCCACAGCTTTCTGCTGCCTCAGAAACAGTCCCAGTGCAGTCCAGTGGAGGGAAGGGACTCAATAGTGCCACTCCCCATTGGATTTGATGAATGGGAATTTGTGACAAACTTCATTTGATTTAGAAAAAGAAATGCGACACTCATTGTCCCTAGAGATTTGTGAATTGGTTCAAATCTACCACTTCGCATGCTGAAAATCTATGCCTAAGATGCTCTTATGTTTGTGATTCAAATAGGATCATTTGAGCAAAGTTGAACAATGTTGACTAAAGGCTCGTCTTTTTTAAATGTTTATTTTAGAGAGAGAGAGAGAGAGAGAGAGAGAGAGAGAGAGAGAGAGAGAGAGAGAGAATGAGCAGGGGAGAAGCAGAGAGAGAGGAGGACAGAGAATCTGAAGCAGGCTCCATGCTGATAGCAGTAAGCCTGGCGCAGGGCTCGAACTTACAAACCATGAGATCATAACCTGAGCCAAACTCGGACACTCAACTGACTGAGTCACCTAGGTGCCCCAAGACTCATTTTTGACATTTTACTATGATTACACTTAATATAAAACAATTAACCTGTCCGCAGCTTAAGAAAATATAACCTATTAGTCTGTAAGTTCTCTTTTCTTTCATATCTAGGGTCTTTCTAGGAACACAGGTAGAATCCGTACTTTTCCAGTCACCAAACTTTGAAAAGAAACCCCATGGGTACCTAACCAATTGTAACAGGCTGAATCTTCACCTCTGTGGCTTCTAGACACTCCCTCCTCCCCAACATCCACCAGAGCAGCTTGTGAACTGTGTTGTGGGGACAGTTCTGGTCACTCTCTGAGCACCAGTTAAGTCCCACTGGACTTTGAGTGGACGTCAAAGTTCCCAAGCAGAGTCTCTCGTGGTTTCTGGAACACAAGTCTATGCACTCTGCATGGGGTCGTTTCCTATTTGTGTCACTGCTGCTCTCCCGACTGCGCCAGCGAGCCTCACCCTTTACAGCAGGAATGGGTCCTCAAGACATCCCACGGGCCCGACCCCCAACCCAAGCCCCACCGCAAGCATTCTAGTCAGGTTTAGAAATGCATTGACTGCATCAAAGAGCAGTTGCCTTGGTCACAACAAAATCCTGAGACATTTCTGCTGCCTAGTCTTTTAGAAAATATATATGGTGGGGTGCCTGGGGGGGTCGAGTTGGTTAAGCGTCTGACTTCGGCTCAAGTCAGGATCTCATGATTTGTGAGTTCAAGCCTCGCATCGGGCTCACTGCGGTCAGTGCAGACCCGCCTCTGATCCTCTGTTCCCATCTCTCTCTGCCTCTCCCCTGCTTGTGCACTCAAAAATAAACAAACATAAAGAAAATCTTTAAATAAAAAAAAATGTATGGAACACCAATTGATCTGCTGGCAAAATAAATTTACCATGCATATTCTGTGGAAAAGGAACAAGATGCACGAAGTCCCTGCCATTATTCTGGCAGGTGGTAACACATGATTAACAAATAAATACAGAATACATTAGATGGTAACAAGTGCTAAGGACAAAACAGTCAAGGGGCCTAGGAAGTGCTAGCGTGGGTGGAGGGTCCTATTTTATAAGGCACAGCTCGAAAAGGTATTACTAACAGACATTTACAGCAGAAACATGAAGGAATAAGGAAGCCAAGCAGGCATCTTTCTGGGGAAAGAGAGTTTCAGAAGAAAGAGAATGCTTTCACAGACACGGCAGCAGAACTGTGCTGGGCATGTCAGAGGAAGCGCAAAGAGATGAAATGCAGCTATTCAAAGGGTAGAAGAGCAAAGGCATTAGGACAGTGGTCCTTCAACACGGCCACACCTTGGGATCATCGGGGGACTTTAGAAACCAGCAAGCTGATGCCTGGGTCCACCCCTTGGACTGTGATTTAATTGGTCTGGGGCATGGCCTGACATCACAAGTGTTTAAAAACCTGCCCAAGAGATTCTAACCTGCAGCAGAGTCTGGACTAGGAAAATACGGTAATGTTGCCTAGCAACCCTCCAACCCACATCAACAGAGATGACTCAGAGAGATTGTGTTTTTCTCCAAAACACAGTTCTGCTGCGTGGATTAGATGCTGGAAAGTGGATTTAAGTAGGTCTGGAGATTTACCAGCAAGGGCAACGAAGAAGGAAGCAAGAGGGTTGAGACTACACAAGGAGTGACTGTAGGGAGGGGCCAAGGAATCCAAGCAGGGCGAGCAGTCAGCATCAGAGAGGGATGACCAGTGTTGCCATCAATGAAGCCGTATGTCTCCTCCTAATTACGGAGTGCTGTTTCTCCTCACAACACCGAGCAATTCTCGGACACCAGCTGGCTCTCCTACGACTCGGTTCTGACTCTGTCCAGAGACAGCATCGGATCCCACCGGTAAGGGGCTCAGTCCTGCACAGCTGCCACCCACCACTTCAGACGCCAGTTACAAGTTCAGCCTCTGACCAAACTGGTTAAAATAAGAGGTTCCTACCACCCCTTTCTCAGGTTTGACTAATTTGCTAGGGCAGATCACAGAACTCAAGAAAACAGCTTACTCACTAGCTAACAGCTGGAAGAGTCGCAAGAGGTGAGGGGAAGGCCAACTGAGCGCCCATGCCCTCTCCAATATGCCACTCTTGCCACACCTGCATGTGTTTATGGATCTGGAAGTTCTCCGAATCCTGCCCATTTGGGCTTTTAGGGAAGCTCCATTACGTTGGCATGATTGATTACACTGTCAGCCATCGGTGGGCCAAAGATTTGTTCCCTTAAGTACCAGAAAGAGAGGTGGAGAGGGAGGCAGTGCTGGTTTTAGAGATTACAGAGGAGATGTAGTTCTTAATAACAGAAAGATCTAGTATATGACCACAGAAGGAGGTGATCAAGGTAGAGTGGGGGAAAAAAGCTTTGGGGGCTAAGACAAAAACCAAAGGATCAGAGTTTGGGATGGCTAGTCTATTTATCATTATCACAATCACCATAAATCATAACAGTAGAGATTGTAATCCAGGAGTTAAAATCATTCAAGGAATGGAAAAGAATAACTAAGGATATCTATGAAGTACTACCACAGAGAGGGTTCATGGCAGTAGAGTTTGAGCAGGAGTGTCAACGCTGCAAGCTTTTTAAGGAAGAAGGAGGGAAAATGGACTGGAGGCAGCCGTGGGGAGCAAAGAGCTATTGCATCCCCAGGCCCAAACCTACAAAGGAAGCAAGAGAGAAAATGCCCGCTGTAGAATAAGGCCACAGAAGCTGTGCCCATCCAGGAGTCAGGTCTCAGTGTGAGAACAAGGTAAAAGAAACATTCAAGGGAAGACACTAAAGATACTGGGGATGTTGCCAGTGATGTGTGAGGGTTCCGCCATGGCAAAGGCTTGGGTGTCGAGGGGGTTGGAGTGTAAGTTAGATGATAAACAGAGACCTGAGTCGTGAGTGAGCACCTGTTGTACTTGGCACATTCTGGCACTTGTACAGCCCTTCAAAGAGCACCTGGTGTATAGTAATTTCTGTGTAAGTGTCAGCTATTATTAATAGCAGTGTGGTCACTGATAAGAAGAGGGATGTAGGTCATGATGGTATTAGTCACAAAAGACTTTTAGGAGGCCTGTATCGGTGAATCTATGATCCAGGGGTGGTGGGTAAGGATAGGAACTGGGATCTCTACAAAGGTATGTGAAGTTGTGGCCTTGTACAAATAGGAGCAATTACAAAAAAGGAATGCAGAACACCAGATCATCAAAATCCTTTAAAATTCAAGGAAAACTACTAAGGGGAAAAAATCCATAAACTTCTGGAGAGAAAGAATGCCGTCAGTGGACCTGAAATGTCTAGAAATTTCTGAAACTGGAAAACAGTGCAGCAGGGAGCACTGGGTGCTGATGAACCTTGACTCACACCTTCTCAGATGCTCCTCCCTTCAAAAGGTACAGTTACTTCCCCTCCACTGGACAGTGGCCTATACTTAGGGGCTTGCTTGTAATGGAGGAGAATGTACAAGAGTAATGGCACATAACTTCTGAGGTGTGGTCACAGAAGACACTACGGCCCTCTCCTTGCTGCTCTTCTTGGACGCTAGCTCTGGGCAAAACCAGTGGCCACGTCCTGAGGATACTAAGCAGTCCTATGTAGAGGCATAGGAGAAACTGAGACCCGTCTCCAAGCACCAGGTCTAACCCAGTAGCCATGTGAGTCAGCCAACCTGGAACAGAGCCTCTAGTGCCGATCAAGTCTTCAGTGTCCCCAGACCAACACCCTGACCTCATGAGAGACTGAGCCAGAGCCACCAGGCAAGGCCACTCCCAGCATCCTGAGCCACAGAACCCACATGAGATCACGTGTGCTGTTTTAAGCTGATACAAGCTAGGGGCCATGCAGCATTAGGTGACCAGTATGCTATGTTTGAGTTCTGATATTACACTAGACTTACACATTGTTTAAGTTTTCCAGATCCCCTTACTCTCTTTTGGGGGCATGACACACTATCGCCCACACCCTTCTTACACTGGGTGCATACCAATTTAAAAACAGAATGGAGGGGCACCCAGTGGCTCAGTCAGTTAAGTGTCTGACTCCTGATTTCAGCTCGGGTCATGAGCTCATGGTCCATGGGTTCGAAGCCCACATCAGCCTCTGTGCTGACAGTGTGGAGCCTGCTTGGGGTTCTGTTTCCCTTTCTCTCTTTCTGCCCCTTCCCTGCTTGCTCTCTCTTTCTCTCTCTCTCTCTCTCAAAATTAAAATAAATAATTTTAAAACCAGAGTGGAGATGGGGTGGGAGGAGAGATTTTTCCTTTCCCTCACTCACAAAGCTTTGATTAACCAAGACACCTCACGCCAGTAAGCTGTGCACCAAGCTCTGATGGCAAGAGGGTTTTGTTTTAAATAACATTCCTCAAAGCATAGAAAACAAATGGATTTCTAGGACAGCAATGCTCAGGAATTACACTCAGAGGCAGTCACCATGGGCAGTTTAACAGATCTGTTTGACCCCGAGATCTTACCGTCCAGGGCTTCTCTTCTGCCGTCTTTGTTTTATTCTACTACAATTTGTTGGATTTTCCTTTCAAGACACAAAGCAGTACCTACTTGTTGCAACAATAGAGCTGTCAGTGTAACAAGAAAAAGCCAACAATTCTTCCTCTTTTCACCCATTCCCAAAGCAATCAATGTTAATGTCATGTTCTATATCCTCTTACCCCCACTCTCTGTTTATGAACATATATCAGAATACCTGGTTTCCTTTATTTTTTCCTGTCTTACGCCACACACATTACCCAATATGCATTTCCTCAATTTAAATATAAGTATTGGGGCACCTGGGTGGCTCAGTCGGTGTCTGACTCTTGATTTTGCCTCAAGTCATGATCTCATAGTTTGTGAGTTTGAGCCTGACATCAGACGCCCTGCTGACAGTGCGGAGACTTCTTGGGATTCTCTCTCCCCCTCTCTCTGCCCTTCCCACATGCACTCTCTAAATAAACTTAAAAAAAGAAAATATGAGTGTTATTTCACATAAATACAAACAGATCTAGCTCACTGTTTCGCACAATGGCAAAATAATCCATAGTATAATGGACTGTAATTGACCCAATCCTTCCACTGATTAAAAATATTAATGATTAAAATGTAGGAGAAACATCTTTTCAAATATATTTTAACTTACTGAGACCTATGTATTCAGACCGTAATCCTCAGTGACTTATGAGCCAATGGGCAAATTTTTAAAAATGTTTCATAATAGTGTTCTAGCTAATTGTTAAAATGTCTGTAGCCTTTCACAGTGGTGTCAACAGTATATGCTACGCCATTTTTCTGTCTTGAGAGGGGCTAGAGTGAAAACGTACCCCAATACTCTCTGACCTTGCATGTCCTCGCCAGTCACACTACGCGTCCATCCCTGTGTTTTGGGACACGGGCCATTCTTTTGGTCTTCACAAGCTTTTCTGAGGGAGATAAAGTGGGTAGTCTGTTTCTGCATTCTTTTTAAATTAATAGGCTTTGGTTTTTAGAGCAGTTTTAGTTTTACAGCAAAGTTGAATTGACAGTATGAGAAGTCCCCACACCCCCTCCCTCTTCCCAAATCCAGGCTCCCCTCCCCCATCAGCATCTGTTCTCATCCATGAACCAACACATACATTGGTATCTGCCAAAGGCAATCATTTTAGAGTTCTGTTTTGTACACAAAATCCTGACAAATTAATAATAGGATCCACCATTATACAGAGTCGTATGAAATAGTTTAATTGCCCTAAATAAAATCACCTGTGCCCCACTTACTGCTATCTTCTTCATAACCCCCGGGGTTGGGGTGGGGTGTGTGGGGTTATACGTAAGCCTTCTCACAGTTTTCAAAGAAAGGTTCTTTCTGAAATAGGTACATGTGGAAGTCCAATCCACTGGGTCAAGCCAAGACAGAGGTCTGTGTGCCTGAGCCCTCCTGGGCCACCCAGCATATGGGGTTGGTGATAGAACCAAAACCAGCCAGGCCTACAGCCAAGTTCTGAGGGGGTCCAGTGCTGCCTGCAGGTCCGTGATTGGGACCACAGTCAAAGTCAGCCCTGTGAGGAAAAGCCTGCCTTCTCAAAATGGTTCTCCATGGCCTTAGACTCCACTGGGGTCTCACGGTGTCCTACCTGGGTTCCACAGCCCCCCAAAAGGCACTTTTGTGGGAGCTCAGATGCCAAATTGTTGATTGAGTAGGGAGGTCTTGTTCAGTCATCTTGCTGACATCATCCCCCTCAATCAATGTTATTTTTTATTTAAGTTTATTTTGAGAAGGAGGGAGGGAGGGAAAGAGAGAGAACAAACATCAGTGGCGGAGGGGCAAAGAGAGAGAGGGAAAGAGAGGATCCCAAGCAGGGTCTGCACTGTCAGCACAGAGCCTGCTGCGGGCTCGAACTCACAAACTGCATGATCATGACCTGAGCTGAAACCAAGAGTCAGACACTCAACAGATTGAGCCACCCAGGCTCTCCCTCCCCAACAAATTTTATACAAGTGTGAGCTGATCCCAAAATCTGAAAAGGACAGTAGGAATATTTAAATCTGGTAATCTCTCAAAATCATGCTGGATTTACTCCAGGAATACGAGATGGGGTTTCAGGTTAAAATCAATTTATTTCACACTGGCAGAAAGGAGGAGGAAAATCATCATCTCAATGGATACAGAAAAAAGCCTTTCATGAAATTTAGCCTCCAATCATGATGAGATTTAGCAAACTAGTATCACAGGAGAATACTGAAAACCCATTGTAAAGCACAGATTTATTATGTGACATCATTCCGGCTGTTCAAAATATATGCTGGTTTACTCCTTAATTCTCTTTTGCTCAGGGCAATAAAGATCTGATTAATGAAGAGCTTAATAACTATAAGCTCTCTGTTTGGAAAAAAGCATTTCATAATCTCAACAAGGCAGTTAAGAAATTAACACTTTAATGGGCAACTTAAAACATAAGCAATGCAAAAGTAGTGTTAGTGATATAAGGAAGAGAGTCCAGCAACAATGCCATCCAAATGCCACCCATATGTGTTTCCCAGTTTGTGCATGGGGCTTGGTGACACAGAGTATTTGACCCTGAGTTCAGAGATAAACTCTTTTCTACTGCCTTCAGGTATCTGGATTGGAAAGGTAGCTCTCACATGCAGAAGATACAGAATCTCAGAGTCCAACCTAATTACTTCCACAAACAGACCTTAGGGAACCCATTCTTGTAGGAATACTGCTCCTGTCCCAGGGAACTTTTGGGATGAGCCCTCCCTTACCCATCTCTGCCACCAACCCTTCCTTACCAAGGCCTTCCCATCGACCCAGAGCCCACCGGTGCCCCAGGAGGGTCCTCAACACTAGCACTGACAACTACCAGGTGGTTGAGTCTCTGCAGACTCTGGAGGCCATATTGTAACGTCATTCCATGAACTGTAGGCTCCGATCAGGGGCCTAGCAGAACTAAGTCACTGTCCTTGCTCTCCGTGCTAGAGAAAAGAGGGCTGCCATTCAGGAAGGAGACTGTAAAGGCTCTGCAGCATAGAATATCACTCCGCAGAAGCTTCCCCAGCAGTACAACCAAGCTCACACAGCAAGTGGTAGATTCCTTAGAGAGCAAAAACCTCTCCTCGTGGTTGTCCACGAAAAAGCAGAAAAATATTTACCCAATAAATTATCAGGTAGGAAAAGACCAGATGGAACTTTTTCTTTTTTTTAAAGCAATCACTTCCTTCCTTTCATTGAGTGCCCTCTTGCCCACCCCAATGCCTCTCCTGAATGAGCAAAGCCTGTGGCCAACAGCAGGGTGCACACACAAGGCTTCTCACCAGCCCATAGGAACTTTGGTCCCAGTGCTCAGCCCCTTCCAGGGTTTACATACACAGAATGGGAGGGAGAGGGGGCTGCAGAATTACCAACCAGTGAATGACTTTTCATTTCTGCATACAGGTGCCAAGAGTCTGAACCACAGAAAGGGAGGAAAGGAATGACCCTTGGCCGAGAAATCAATGGTAGTTAATAATTAAAGACTAGTTACTGCATGCCTTCTAACCTCTGTGGTCCAGATCTCAGTAATGAGTGAACCCAGAATCAACTGAAGGCATTTAAGTCCAGGAGTTGCCACAATAGAGAAGGGATGGATACAGCTAAGCACTCAGTGTCCCAGGAGCCCAAGCCTGGAGGTCCTTGTTTGACTCTTAAAGGACAGCTGTGTCCAACCTTCACACGGTCACTGCCAGGTTCTCTTTGTCCATGGGAAGTTCTTCCTGAACTCCCGTCTGTGGACCAGACTTCTAGGGCATGGATGTTTACTTCTCTTACTGTGCTTAGAACAGCCATTCTCCAGAACAATGTCTTCCATCTTCCTTCCTTCCTTCCTTCCCAGTGCTGAGTACTCACTGCGTATCTAAGCACTGCTAGGAAGAGGTGGATAAAAAGAAACATACACTTCCAGAAGCTTACAATTCCCCTGCCACACTAAATTAACAAATTCCCTTTTAAAGCTCCTGCCATGCCCTTCATTGCCCTCAGTCCCTTCTCATTACAGTCTTTACTGCATGCAAGACATCCAAGAACCTCTCCCTCTTTTTCTAAGAGCTAAAGCACTGGATTCAGAGCCTTATAGCTCTTTGCCAGGTTCACTGGGCACCACTGACTGTGAATTCTGATTCACCCACATATAAACTGCAGTGCTGAGGGCTTAGGATACACTGGATGCTCAGAGTAGACATGGCTAATGTCCAGGGGAGCCTGGGTGGCTCAGTCGGTTGAGCATCCCACTTCAGCTCAGGTCACAATCTCGTGTTCGGGGTTCGAGCCCCGCATCAGGCTCTGTGCTGACAGCTCAGAGCCTGGAACCTGCTTCAGATTTTGTGTCTCTCTCTCTCTCTCTCTCTCTGTTCCTCCCTCACTCATGCTCTGCCTCTGTCTCCCAAAAATAAATAAACATTTTAAAAATTAAAAAAAAAAGAAAGAAATGGCTAACCTCTCTTGTTCCCAGGTCACTGGTCCCAGGGAGAGACTGGGACAGCCCTGTCCTTCACGTGCAGGACGTCATACTTTGGTTCATTTCTTGCTTGCACACCAGCGCCCACAGCACCGTCCATGGAGGGGTCTCCCAGTCTCTCCTATACTCAAGCTCCCAACCTCACTCAGCACCCTCACACTCAGATTGCACCAAACTACCTGATAGGGAAGATTTAACGGGTCTTTCCACTTGTAACACCAACTCCCACTCTTTAACCCTCCCTCTCTGGCCTCATCTTCTTTAGAAAAAATATATCCCTACTGTTGCTCCAAACCCGGAGCTAAGAACAAACAACCCTACAAATAATTTCTGCTTCACAGTGTATAGTCTGAGGAGGATGGGGAAACTGCTGATGGCCCATAAATGGGACTGTAGAATCAGCATGTCAGAGAAAAAAATTCACTCAAGTTGCTAGTTTTGCAAGAGTATTCCCTATCACCTTAAACTTTTATTAATTTCCATTCAAGCTTAATGTTTTGCTAGTACTAAACCAATAAAGACTTATTGTCACCTAGTACAAATATGTATATGGTAGGAACTCAACAAATTTCTTAGAAAACCTATTTGCCAAGTGCAACCACATTCTGCTTCCTTTCTAATAAAAACTCTGACATTTAAAAATTAAAGATACAGAGGGTCATGACTGTAATCACAGGACTGCATTCACAACAGTTCTTAGAGACTGTCGCTCTTCCTCTTTCCACCAATCAGAGCTCCATCCTCTTGTGCCATGATGATCTAATTTTGGTGAAGACTTGGAAGATAACAGCAGTGAATCCCTAAGAAATGTTAATACTCAAAATTCAACAGGAAGAAAAACAATCCAATTGAAAATAGGTGACGGAAAAAAACACATCCACATCATGGAATACTACTCAGCAATACAAAAGAAGGAGGTACAGATGCACAGAACAACTTGGCTGGATTCACTTACATTGAGTTTAACGGTCCTTTAGGTTTTAACACGGATAGATCAGACTTTAGCCCATTCTTCTTGAAAATTTAACGCTACTCCTTCACCCAAATGATGGCTTTAGCTGCATCATGCACAAATGTTATGGGTTTTGTTCTCATTTTCATTCAATTCAAAAATGAGTCCCAATTTTCCTTGTGATTTCTCCATCAAGTTATGGATTATTTAGGAGTGTGGTGCTTAATTTTCAAATATTCAAGTATTTTCCACATCTACTTCTGTTCTAATTTCTAATTTAACTCTATTATGGTTTTAGAGGATATGCTGCATCATTTTGATCCTTTTAAAAATGTAGTCAGACTTATTCTATATACAAGCAAATGATCCTGGTGAACACCCAAAATGAATGCGTATGGTCTTTAGAAGTATTGCCCAAGAAATAGAAATTAGGTCAAATTAGTTGAAACTGTTGGTCTTTATTCTTCAATATATTTTTCTTTTTCGTCTATATTCTTCTAGATCTTCTTTTTCTTCTATATGTGTACTGATATTATATCTGTTACATTATTGAGATGCCAACCAAGCAGATTCATCTGTTTTTTTCTTTCGGTTCTATCAGCTTCTGTTTCCTTTGTTTTGAACACCAATATTTAGTGCATAGACATTTAAAACATAGGTCTTCTTGAGAAATTGACCTTTTTATCATTTTGAATGGTCCCTATTTATTGATGGTAATATTCCTTACCCCGACAGTATTTATCCTCTGAGGTCTACCATGCCTAATATCTGTAGGGCACGTGTTTTTCATTAGTTTACTTTGAACAAGGCTGACATTTATATTTAATATGCATCACATGTAAACATGTAACAGGTCCTGCTTTTTTATCTATGTTGACAACATGGGGTTTTTTGTCTTCAATCATATTTTTTTAATTTAAATTTTAGTTAATACACATTTCAATACCAGTTTCAAGAGAATTCAGTGATTCATCACTTACATACAACATCCAGGGCTCATCGCAACATGTGCCTTCCTTAGTACCCATCATCCCTCTAGCCTGTCTCCCACCCACCTCCCTCCATTAACCCTCACTTTGTCTCTATCATTAAGAGTCTCTTGTGATTTCTCTCTCTTATTTCCCCCCTTCCCCTATGTTCATCTGTTTTGGTTCTTAAATTCTACATATGAGGAACACCTCATGGTGTTTGTCTTTCCCTGATGGACTTATTTCGCTTAGCATAATACACCCTATCTCTGTGCACATCATTGGAAATGGCAAGATTTCATTCTTTCTGATGGCTGAGTAGTATTCCTTCACTCACTCACTCACACTCACTCACACTCACACACACACACACACACACACACACACACACACACATTTCCCAATTTCAGTAACTTACTATGAAACTAGAATAATCAAGACTAAGCACTATTGGAGTAAGGGCACACACAGGTCAGTGGAGTAGAATGGAGGGTCCGAAAATAAACCTGTACACCTTTTGGGCAACAAATTCATAACAAGGGTTCCCAGACAATTCAGTGGGAAGAGAGTGATTTTTTCATCAAATGGTTCTAATACAACTGGATCTATCATCCAACCAACAGCAGACGCCACATTCTTCTCTAGCTCACATGGAGCATTCACCAAGACAGAATGTTCTGGGCCATAAAACAAATTTAAATGAATAAAAATCATACAAATTTTGCTCTCAGATCACAATGGAATTAAACAACACATCAATAACAGAATGATCACTGGAAAATGCCCAAACACATGGAGATTAAGCAACACACTTCTAAATAACACACAGATTAAGGAAGAAATCTCAAAAGAAATTTAAATTATTAACTCAATGAAAATGAAAACATGACCTACCAGGATTTGTGGGATTTAGCAAAAGCAGTGCTTAGAGGGAAAATTATAGTATTGAATACATGCATTAGAAAAGAAGAAAGATATAAAAACAGTAATTTAACTTTCTGCCTAAGGAAATGAGAAACGGAGCCAAGAAATCCAAAAGAAGCAGAAGAAACAAAATTAGAGCAGAAACCAATGAAATTGAAAACAGTTAATCAATAATGACGATCAATGAAATAAAAAGCAGTTCTTTGCAAAGATCAATAAGTTCAGTAAACCTCTATAGCCAGGGGAACCAAGAAAAAGGCATTACTAAAACCAGATGCCGTAGATGCCGTGAACACTAAAAGGACAATAAAGAAATACGATGAACTCTATGCCCACAAATTTGATAACATCAATGAAATAGACCAAATTCTTGAAAAACACAGCTGCCAAGATTCACACAAGCTGAAACAGATAAGCTGGATAGAAAAGTAATCAAATCTGTTACTTGGCAATCAAAAAGAATGAAATCTAGCCGTTTGCAACAACGTGGAACCAGAATGTATTATCTTAAGCGAAATAAGTCAGAGAAAGATAAATATCATACAATTTCACTCATATGTGGAGTTTAAGAAACAAAATAGATGAACATGGGGGAAGGAAGGAAAAATAAGATAAACACAGAGAGGGAGGCAAATCATGAAAGACTCTTAAATACAGAGAACAAATTGAGGGTTGCTGGAGGGGAGGTGGGTGGAGGGGTGGGTTAGATGGGCGATGGGCATTAAGGAGGGCACTTGTTGGGATGAGCACTGGGTGTTACATGTAAATGATGAATCACTAAATTCTACTCCCATAACCATTATTACACTATATGTTAACTAACTTGGATTTAAATAAAAAATAAAAAAAATAAAATGAAAAGTAGTTGAATCAATCACTGATATCCTCCCAAACAGAAAACATGAGGCCCAGATGGTCAATATAGGTTCTTCAACTGTAACAGCGTACACACTCTTACGGGAGGTTGGTAATGGGGGAGGCCATTTGTAGGGACAGGGGATATATGGGAAATTTTGGTACCTTCTCCTCAATTGTGCTGCAAACCTAAAACCATTCTAAACATAAAGTCTTAATAAAGAAAATACAACCCACAGAATGGAAAAAGTGTTTCCAAATCATGTAAAGGTCTAGTATCCAGAATATTTAGAGAACTCCTACAACTCAATCATAAAGACAAATAACTCAAAAACTTTTGGAAGTATATTTAGACTAAAAAACATCAACCTTATTGCTGAAAAGTATTTTTCTGTGTGTGCATGGGATCTATTTCTGTATTCCCCGTTCTGATTTACACGTATGTTATTCTCATGTAGCCGAGGTACCGAGATTAATATAAATTTACGGCAAACCGTAATCGTCTCCTTTTAAAATACTGTTTTGCTAGTTCTAAGTCTTTGCATTTATATATAAATTTTAAATTGACTTGTCAATTTCTATTTTTAAAAGCCTGCTAGAATTCGGGGGGAGATTATTTAAATTTATACACTAACTTAGGGAAAACTGACAACAATTATTCTCCACGGCGTGCACATTGCTCGTATCCTATTTATACCTTCACCTCCTTTCAGCAATATTTTAGTTTGCTGTGCAGAGGTCTTCACATACTTGTAGAAGTTATTTTATTATTTGGATAAAAATTATACATTATTTCCCTTTCTAATTGTTTGCTAATGTCTGAATACGATAAGTGTATACATAATGGTCTTACATTCTGAAAACTGGCTAAACTTATTTTTAATTCTAGTCCATTTTCTATTGATTTCTTAGACTTTTGTCCACACACAAAGCAGATCATATGTGAATAAACACAAGGTACCTGTATCCTTTACCATCTCAACACCCTTAATGGTTCTTCCTTGATGCACTGGTTAGAAACGGCAGGACGACGTTGACTAGAAGCGACAAAAGGAGGTACCTTTGCCTTCCCCTTTTTCTAAGAGACAAATAATTCAATGTTTCACCATTAATTAGTGATACCTGTCAGTTGAAACAAAACCTCCCTTTTATACTCGACTGCCACATTGTTTTTGTGTGTGTTGTGTGTGTGAGAGAGAGAGAGAGAACAGGGGTTATATGTCCTTTTTCTGAATCAATAGAGTTAATCCCAAGACTTTTTTCCTTTATTACACATTTGGCGTATATAGTGAACTTCACTGTGCAGGATCCATTTCATGTACTTTAATTCGTAGCAATTTCTTAATGAGTTTTGTATGTTTGTTTATGAGGGTTCGTTTTCTTTCATCTTCTCTTTTGTGTGGTACACCAAAAGACTTCATCTGATTTTGGATTTGAATAAAGCTGGTCTCAAAGAGAAAAACATTCATCTCCTCTCTAAGCTAGAAGTTTGTGAAGAATTTGTACAAGTTAATTCTTACTGTTAGATAAAATTTCCCAATGATGCTGTTGAGAGCCCTGCAGTCTTCTTTGGGGGAGAGTTTAATGTTAATAGTGGGCCATTCAGATATTCCATTGTTTTCTTGGGCCAAATTTGGTCATCTGACATCCAAAGGTTTTTTTTTAAATCAATTTCATGTAAGCGGCTAGATTGGTTGACACAGTTTCTCGTAACCTTCCTTCCTGAATCTTATTTACGCAGTCTGTGGTGATGTTACCACTTTATTCTTTCTTCCTTGGTTTAGTCTCACTAGCAGTTCATCAATAAATTTTTTAAAGCTTTTGGTCTTGTTAATTTGGTTTCCTATTTCATCTTTTCTTTTATTCAATTTGGTGTTCATTTCCTTTTTATCTTCTTAAAGTGGAAGCTTAGATCACTGATTTTGGACTTTTCCTCACCAACGGAAGCATGCAAAGCTATAAAATCCTAACTGCTTGCTCTATCACGCAAGTTTTTATGTCTTGTGTTTTCATCATCATTCAATTCAAAATATGCCCCAATTATCCCTGTGATTTCTTCTCTGACCTATGAAATATTCAAAAGTGTGCTACTCTGTGGATTTGGGGATCTACATTTTATATATATTTTCACACACAGTTCTGGTGTTTATGTCTAATGTACATTCCATTATAGTCACAGAAGAAACTATGATTTTAATTCTTTTAAATTTAAGACTTGTTTTAAAGCCCAGAAAATGTTCTGTCTTGAATGTTTCATGAACTTGAACTGTATTCTGTTCTCAGATGAATGTTCTATAAGTAGCAATTAGGTCAAATTGGTCGAATTCAATATATATATATATATATACACACACATATATGTTGCTGATTTTGTGCCTGCTCGTTAACAATTATTGAGGAGAATTGTTGAACTCTCCAAGGATAACTGTGGCTCTATTCGACTGTCAGTTCTGTCAGTTTTTCTATCCCGGGTTTTGAAGCTCTCTTGGATACGAGCACGTGTAAGACTGTTATATCTTTCTGACTGGTTGCCCTGTTATTGTGACATATCCCTCTTGTGTCTGGTAATGAACATTCTAGCTTATGTTTAGTGTTTGAATGGTATATAATATTCCATCATTTTAATCTTTCTTTATATTTGAAGTGTACTTCACATAGAAAGTACCTAGTTAAGTCTTTATTCTCCTGACAAACTCTCCGTTGTAACTGGGAGTGTACGCACATCAATCAGACTTGATGTGATTATCACTACAGTTGGACTACCGTTTTAGGATTTGTTATATTTGATGCATCTCCTCCTCCTCCCACTGTTTCCCCTTATTCTGACTTATTTGAAATAACCAAGTATGTCTTAGGATTCCCTCTTACTGCCAATATTGGCATATTAGCTCCACTACTTGGTTTCACTTTGTAGCGGTGGCTCCGAGTTTATACGACGCGTCCTGTCTGTACATGTGCATAACCATCATACCAGCTCGCACACTTTCTGGTCCCTTTCCATTTCCCCCTCCCATCCTCTGTGCTGTTGTCTAAAGAAAATTTAAAATGATAGTGTGTTGTATTCACCAACAAATTTACTACTTCTGACTTTTCTTCATTTTTTGTATACATTCACATTTTTATTTGGGATAATTTCCCTTCTGCCTAAGGAATTCAATATTGCTTGTGATGCAGGTCTGCTGACAATAAATTCTTTGGTTTGTTTGAAAAATTATTCGGCCTCATTTTTGGTCCTATTTTCTCTGTATGTAAAATCAAGCTTACAGACTTTGTCATTTAGCACTTCAAAGATCTTGTTCCATTGTCTTCTGGTTCGCATTGTTTTTAATGAGATATCTGAATTCTTTTCCCTACGTTCTTGCATACATAATTTCTCTTTCTCTCTCTTCTAGTGTTTTCTTCATCACTGGTTTCAGAGATGTGATCTGGATACACCCTGGGTGTATGGGGGGTGTGTGTGTTCCTCATTTCTACTTCCCGAAACTTCTTGTTATGTGGGTTTGTGATTTTCAGTTTTATTTTTTTAATATTTATTTACTTTTGAGGGAAAGAGAGAGAGACAGAGACATGAGTGGGGGAGGGGCAGAAAGAGGGAGACACAGAATCCGAAGCAGGCTCCAGGCTCTAAGTTGTCAGCACAGAGCCCGACAGGGGGCTTGAACCCAACAAACTGTGAGATCATGACCTGAGCTGAAGTCAGGTGCTCCACTGACTGAACCACCCAGGCGCCCCTACAGTTTTCATTTTAAAATTAAAAGTTGTATTGCTGTTATTTATCCAAATACTCCTACTGTGGTCTTCGCTTGTTTATTCTTTCCTACTGGGATTTTTGTTTTAAATGTTAGAGAAAGAATGCAAGCAGGGGAGGAGCAGAGAGACTCACAAGCAGGCTCCATGCTGTGACTGCAGAGTCGGACCCTGGGCTCAAATCCAGGAACTCATGATCTGAGTAGAGATCAAGAGTAGGACACTTAACCAACTGAGCCACCCAGGTGCCCTGTCTTCTGGGATTCTAGCAGTGTTTATATCGGGGCACTGCACTTTTTTTTACAGGTTACTGAGCCCCTGTTACCAATCTTTTATTTGTAGCTCTCTCTTAGGTAATCTCTATGGCTTTTTCTTCATGTTCAGGGATCTTTGCTTCCACGGTTCCCCACCTATCAACCTTATCGGTGACATTCATTGCAGATTATGTATCTCTTTTACATCTAGAAGGTACATCTGGTTCTTTCACCCCTCCATTCCTCTTGTTACCTCCGTGTGTGCTTTGAATCCTTGGACATACCCACAGTATTTGTGATTGCTGCAACATCCTTGTCTGCTCATTCCATCCTATTTTTCATATCTTTTGAATTTTTTTCTGACTACAAGTGACATTTTTCCACTTCAGGTTTCTAGTAGTGTTTCAGTGAATGCTAGAGATTTTGAATTTTATGGGTAGAATGCTACATTCTTTTCTTGTTTACCTTTAAAGAGCACTGAATTTTTTTGTTATATAAATAGGTTACTTGTGGACCCTATTAAGCTCTGACAGACAGGCGTCCTTCGTCTTGAGTTCAGGGTTAGCATAGCCCTATTCCTGAGATACAATCCTACTGGACTCTCAGCTGAGGGCCCAGGGTGCCAAGCTTCTCTACTCGGGCAGATGCCAATGGCTCACAGCCAAGTGCAAACATCACAATCCCTTTACCTCCCCTCTCCCCACAGCCCTTCCCCACCAGCCCTACAGAGACGGGCCCCACACGTGTATAAGCTGGTATCCTGCTGAAGACCAAGAGATGCTCCAGCGCCTTTCTGGGGCTCCTGTTTTGTGCAGCTTCCTCTTCTCCCACACCCTCCCCCACAACCCTCAGCCGCACCGTCAGCTCTCAATTTCAATATTTATCTCCTCCGCTCAGGAAGGCCCTGTCTTCTGCTAAGAGTCCACTCCCCTCTGCTACCTTTCACAAAGTACCTTTAGGCAAAAGGCCAGAGCAACCATGGAGCTTAACTTTCATATTTATCTTCCCTCAAGAATCAGTCTTATACTGGCTGCTGTCCAAACCCTGAGAAGAGACTCATGTAACTTTCTACTTATACTTTTTTATGCTGCAAGGGTTAATCAGGCAGGAGCTCTTCCCTCTTGACTGCAGGCGGCAATATCTCATTGACTCACCAGCTCTGCGTGCCATTTGTGAATCAATTGCCCTTCGATTTGAAATTTCCCCTCATGGTTTGCTCTGTGGAAACTGAGCTGGGCCCTTGACAACTAGCATGTTAAGCTTTCTCGGGACAGGGCGCCACACAACTATGGCAGGAGGGAGGGAAGGACTCCGAGGGAGGGACTCCCTGGTTCCCCCGTGCTCCGTGTGGCAAGTTTCTTCACATGGGTGGCTTCTCCAGCACCTGGCTCCTGGACTCCCGGCACATTAGCAGCACCCAGCAATAAGCAGGTCCCCTCAGCCAGCCTCTTTTGCATCATGAGCTGCTGCCAGCAACACCCCATCCTTGCAACAGCTTTTCCCAGCACACCCAAGGGCAAACTTCAGGCTAATTCCAAAGTGAGTCAAAGTCCATGCTGTGTGTGCCCTCTCCAGTAAGGTCTGGGTCTTGACCTTCATGCAGGAAGGGGACTGCCTCTTCCTTGGGTGCTTGATGGGTTAATATCGATCTTTATTAAATTTTCATGTATGCACACATGAGATTTCCGAATCACAGATTTCTTATGCTCACTGCACAATCAACAGTCACAATGACATTGCAACATTAGTCTCACCACATTTGCAATCATGCAGAGTGATGTGATAAGACCCACACGGAAAACATATCCTATGTAAGTGGCACACTTACTCTGTATTCAAGAGGTGAACAAATAGAAATGTCCTCCATTTGTAATGGGGTGGGGGCGGGGAAGACTATTCTTCCTCCCCTGAGAGTCTCCTTGGAAACAGGATGCGAAGAATCTTTAATCCTCTGTTATGCAAATCTCTCCTGGAGGAAGATAAATCCAGAGTCTACGACTTCTTGACAACCTAGAAATTTCTACAGGGCTCCAGGTTCCACCCCTTTAGAAATGTAAACAAGTGGGGAGATAATCCTCTAACTCAGGTGCCTAACCAAAAACTGCAACTGTTGGCTTTAGGTAAGAGAAGAGCAGCTTTATCGGATGGAAGCCAATTAGCGCCACCATTAAAGAAACAAACGGCTGCAGATCTAATCCTCACTGTACATGGAAGGTAAAACTTCTCCCGGGGAAATGAAAGCAAACCCTCTATTCTTACAGCACACGCATTCCCATGGCTCAGAACACTAAACCTTCCCAAGAATACTTGTCTTCCACCCCATCTCGGCCCTGGGGAGAGTGGCAGTTCCTTTTTCCTGCTATTCCTAGATTCTTTACGTTGGTCTTCACGAAGTGCCATCAATGTCTCATTGCTCCAGTTCCTTGAAGTTAATAATTCTTTATATCAAACTCCCGATTCAAATTATTGCATGACACTTTTTTTAATCCTTATTTATTTTGAGAGAGTGAACACAAGCAGGGGAGGGGCAGAGAGAGAGAGAGGGAGAGAGGGAGGGAGAGAATCGCGAGCAGGCTCCATGCTCGGAGCCCAATTCAGGGCTCAATCTCATGACCATAATGTCACGATCTGATATCAAGAGTCACACAGGTGTCCCAGTGTGACGTTTCTTTTAATTAGACCCGACCGATTGAGTATTTGAACTTGCCCTCTCATTCATGTCTTGATAAACACCTATAGTAATTGCTACTTTCTGTTCAACAGATACAATTGGTCCGATCTCATCAATATAGTTGAGAAGTGTGAGGTTTTATGAAATGTCATAACAAGCAAGATTTCTGAGGTCTATATAATGACAGGGAGCAGGACTACGAAAATATACTGTTGGCCCTCCCAAATAAAAGCAACTGCTCTGGGTATCTTCAAAAGTGGTATGGAGAACAAAAAAACTTTTGTATATATACTGACATTGTTTTTCAATTTTTACTAAATTCTAGTTACTTAACATATAGTATAATACTGGCTTCAAGAGTAGAATTTAGTGATTCACCACCCACACTGAGCACTCAGTGCTCAACACAAGTGCCTTCCCTTATGCCTATCATCCATATCCTTCTCTATCATTAAGAGCCCCTTATAGTTAAATTCCATTTTTTCTCCTTCCCCTATGTTCATCTGTTTTGGTTCTTAAATTTCACATATGAGTGAAATCAT
This sequence comes from Helogale parvula, assembly GCA_004023845.1. Classification (NCBI taxonomy): domain Eukaryota; kingdom Metazoa; phylum Chordata; class Mammalia; order Carnivora; family Herpestidae; genus Helogale; species Helogale parvula. The sequence goes on along the minus strand of PJEM01004847.1, from coordinate 57,590 downwards.
ATGGTATTTGTCTTTCTCTGATTGACTTATTTTGCTTAGCATAATACACTCCAGGTCCATCCACATTGTTGTACATGGCAAGATTTCACTTTCAGATGACTGTGTAATATTTGACTATACACACACACACACACACACACACACACACACACACACCATTTCTTCTTTAACCATTCATCTATTGACAGACATTTGGGCTCTTTCCATAATTTGGCTATTGTCGATAATGCTGCTATAAACATCACAGTGCATGTGCCCCCTTTGAATCTGTATTTTTGTATCCTTTGGGTAAAGGCCTCATAGTGCAATTGCTGAGTAGTAGAGTAGTTCTGTTGTTTTTAACGTTCTGAGGAACCTCCAAACTGTTTTCTCTAGTGGTTGCACCAGTTTGCATTCCCACCAATAGTCTAAGAGGGCTCTGCTTTCTCCACATCCTCATGAATACCTGTTGTGTGTGTGTGTGTGTGTGTGTGTGTGTGTTGTTAATTTTAGCCATTCTGACAGGTGTGAGGTGGTATCTAATTGTGGTTTTGATTTGTATTTCCCTGATGAGTGATGTTAAACATCTTTTCACATGTTGGCCACTTTGGAAAAGTGTCTATTTATGTCTTCTGCCCATTTCTTCACTGGATTGTTTTTTGAGGTGTTGAGTTTGATGAATTCTTTAAAGATTTTGGATACTAACCCTTTATCAGATATATCATTTGCAAATATCTTCTCTCATTCCATAGATTGGCTTTTAGTTTTGTTGATTGTTTCCTTTGCTGTCCAGAAGCTTTTTTTTTTAAGTTTACTTATTTTGAGAGAGACAGAGAGCCTATGAGAGGGGGAGGGGCAAAGAGGGAGATTCTCAAGCAGGCTCCACACTGTCAGCACAGAGCCCAGCATGAGGCTTGAACTCAGAACACTGTGTGATCATGACCTGAGCTGAAACCAAGAGTTGGACGCTCAACTGACTAAGCAACTCAGGTCCCCCTGTGCTTAAACTTTTTATCTTGATAAAGTCCTAAAAGTGTGTTTGCTTTGGTTTCCATGCTTCTGGTGACTTGTCTAGTAAGAAGTTGCTCTGGCCAAGGTCAAAGAGGTTGTTGCCTATGTTCTCCTCTACGATTTTGACGGTTCCCTGTCTTACATTCAGGTCTTTCATCCATTTTGAATTTTTTTAATAGTTTATTGTCAAGTTGGTTTCCATATAACACCCAGTGCTCTTCCCCAACAAGTACCCTCCTCCATGTCCATCACCTCCCTTCCCCCTCCCTTTCTCTCTTCAGCCCTCAGTTTATTTTCAGTATTCAAGAATCTCTCATGATTTGCCTCCCTCCCTCTCCCTAACTTTTTCTCCCCCCTTCCCCTTCCCATGGTCCCTTGTTAGGTTTCTCCTGTTAGACCTATGAGTGAAAATATATGGTATCCGTCCTTCTCTGCCTGACTTATTTTGCTTAGCATGACACCCTCACGGTCCATCCACTTTGCTACAAATGGCCATATTTCATTCTTTCTCATTGCCAGGCAGTATTTCATTGTATATATAAACCACATCTTCTTTATCCATTCATCCCTTGATGAACATTTAAGCTCTTTTCATGATTTGGCTGTTTTCAAAAGTGCTGCTATGAACATTGAGGTACATATGCCCCTATGCCACAGGACTTCTGTATCCCTTGGGTAGATCCCTAGCAGTGATATTGCTGGGTCATAGGGGAGTTCAATTGATAGTTTTTTGAGGAACCTCCACACTGTTTTCCAGAGCGGCTGCACCAGTTTACATTCCCACCAACAGTGCAGGAGGGTGCCCGTCTCTCCACACCCTCACCAGCATCTATAGTCTCTTGATTTGTTCATTTTAGCGACTCTGACCAGCAGGAGGTGGTATCTCAGTGTGGTTTTGATTTGTATTTCCCTAATGATGAGTGACGCTGAGCATTGTTTCATGTGTCTGTTGGCCATCTGGATGTCCTCTTTGGAGAAGTGTCTATTCATGTCTTCTGCCCATTTCTTCACTGGATCACTCGCTTTTTGGGTGTGGAGTTTGGTGAGTTCCTTGTAGATTTTGGATACTAGCCCTTTATCTAATATGCCATTTGCCACTATCTTTTCCCATTCTGTCAGTTGCCTATTAGTTTTTTTTTTATTATTTCCTTTGCAGTGCAAAAGTGTTTTATCTTGATGAGGTCCCAATAGTTTATTTTGATTCTTGATTCCCTTGTCTTTGGAGATGTGTTGAGTAGGGAAATGCTGCGATTGAGGTCAAGGAGGCTGTTTCCTGCTTTCTCCTCTAGGGTTCTGATGGTTCCCTGTCTCACATTCGGGTCCTTCAGCCATTTTGAGTTTATTTTCGTGTATAGTGTAAGAAAGTGGTCTAGTTTCATTCTTCTGCATGTTGCTGTCCAGTTCTCCCAGCACCACCTGCTAAAGAGGCTCTCTTTTTTCCATGGGATACTCTTTCCTGCTTTGTCAAAGATTAATTGGCCATACATTTGTGGGTTCAGTTCTGGGCTCTCTATTCTATTCCATAGGTCTATGTGTCTGTTTTTGTGCCAATACCATACTGTTTTGATGATGACAGCTTTGTAGAAGAGGCTAAAGTCTGGGATTGTAATGTTTCCCATTTTGGTTTTCTTCTTCATTATTACTTTGGCTATTCTGGGATTTTTGTGATTCCATATGAATTTTAGGATAGTTTGTTCTAGCTTTGAGAAGAACACTGGTGCAATTTTGATTGGGATTGCATTGAATGTGTAGATTGCTTTGGGTAATAATGACATTTTAACAACGTTTATTCTTCCAATACATGAGCACAAGATGTTTTTCCAATTCTTTGTGTCTTCTTCAATTTCTTTAATAAGCTTTCTATAGTTTTCATCGTACAGGTCTTTTATATCTTTGTTTAGGTTTATTCCTAGGCATTTTATGGTTTTTTGTGCAATTGTGAATGGGACCAGTTTTTTTTTTATTTCTCTTTCATTTGCTTCATTATTGGTATATAAAAATGCAACTGATTTCTGTACATTGATTTTGTACCCTGCGACTTTGCTGAACTCATGGATCATTTCTAGAAGGCTTCTGGTGGAGTAAATCAGGTTTTCCATGTAGAGTATCATGTCATCTGTGAAAAATGAATGTTTGACTTCTTCTTTGCAGATTCTGATGCCTTTTATTTCCTTTTGTTGTCTGATTGCTGATGCTAGGATAAACCTCTAGCCAGACTCCTCAGAAAGAAAAGAGAGAACACCCAAATAGACAAAATCATGAATGAAAATGGATCTGTTACAACTGATCCCTCAGAAATACAAGCAATCATCAGAGATTACTATGAAAAATTATATGCCAACAAACTGGACAATCTAGAAGAAATGGACAAATTCCTAAACATGCATGCACTACCAAAATTCAAATGGGAAGAGATAGAAATTCTGAACAGACCCATAACTAGTGAAGAAATTGAATCTGTTATCAAAAGTCTCCCAACAAATAAGAGCCCAGGGCCGGATGGCTTCCCAGGGAAATTCTACCAGACATTTAAAGCAGAGTTAACACCCATCCTTCTCAAGCTATTCCAAAAAATAGAAATAGAAGGAAAACTTCCAAACTCATTCTACGAAGCCAGCATCACTTTGATTCCCAAACCAGACAGAGACCCAACAAAAAAAGAGAACTACAAGCCAATATCCTTAATGAATACAGATGCAAAAATACTCACAAGATACTAGCAAATCGAATTCAACAGCATATAAAAAGAATTATCCACCATGATCAAGTGGGATTCATTCCTGGGTTACAGGGCTGGTTCAAATTTTGTAAATCCATCGATGTGATACATCACGTTAACAAAAGAAAAGATAAAAACCATATGATCCTCTTGATAGATGCAGAAAAAGCATTTGACAAAATACAGCATCACTTCTTAATAAAAACCCTCGAGAAAGTTGGGATAGAAGGAACTTACTTAAACATTATAAAAATCAATTTATGAAAAGCCCACAACTAATATTGTCCTCAATGGGGAAAACCTGAGAGTTTCCCCCTGAGATCAGGAACACGACAAGGATGTCCACTGTCACCACTGTTATTTATCATCAATTTTGAATTTTTTTTTTTTTGGATCTGGTGTAAGAAAGTATTCCAGTTTCATTCTTCTGCATGATGCTGTCCAATTTTCCTGACACCATTTGTTGAAGAAACCATCTTTTTTCCATTGAGTATTCTTTCCTGCTTTGTTGAAGATGAGTTGACCACATAGTTGTACATACATTTCTAGGTTTTGTATTCTGTTATATTGACCTATGTGTCTATTTTTGGACCAGCACCATATTGTCTTGATGACTACTGCTTTGTAATATAGCTTGAAGTCTGGAATCATGATGCCTCCAGCTTTCTCTTTTTCAAGACTGCTTTGGCTATTTGGAGTCTTTTGTGGTTCCACACAAATTTAAAATAGTTTCTTCTAGCTGTTAAATATGCTGGTGGTATTTTGATAGGGATCACTGATTTCTGTACCCTGATTTTATATCCTGTGACTGCTGAATTCGTACCAGTTCCAGCAATTTTTTGGTGGAGTCTTTTCCGTTTCTACATAGAATATATTATGTTCTCTGCATATAGTGAAAGTTTGACTTCTTCCTTGCTGATTTGGATGCCTTTTATTTTGTTGTTGTTGTCTAATTGCTGAGGCTAGGACTTCCGGTACTATGTTAAATAACAATGGGGAGAGTGCACCTCCCATCTTGTTCCTGACCATAGAGAAACAGCTCTCAATTTTTCCACATTGATGATTATATTAGTTGTGGGCCTTTATGATGTTAAGGTATTTTCCATCTATCTCTACTTTGTTGAGGGTTTTTATCAAGAATGGGCTGTATTTTGTTAAATGCTTTTTCTGCATCTATTGACAGGATCATATGGTTCTTATACGTTCTTTTATTTATGTGGTGTATCATGTTGATTGACATATCAGTATTAAACCACCCTTGCAGACCAGGAATAATTCCCACTTGATCATGGTGAAGGATTCTTTCAATGTACTGTTGGATGTGATTTGCTAGTATCTTGTTGAGAATTTTTTCATCCATGTTCATCAGGGATATTGGCCTCTAATTCTCCTTTTTAGTGAGGTTTTGTCTGGTTTTAGAATCAAGGTAATGCTGGCCTTGTAGAATGATTTGGAAGTTTTCCTTCCATTTCTTTTTTTTTTTTTTAACAATTTAAGAAGAATAGGTATAGGCTCTTCTTTAAAGGTCTGGTAGGATTCTCCTGGGAAGCCATCTGGTCCTGGACTTTTGTTGGGCGATTTCTGATGACTGATTCAGTTTCTTTGCTAGTTATGGGTCTGTTCAAATTTCTATTTCTTTCTGTTTCAGTTTTGGTAGTTTGCATGTTTCTAGTGGAAAAAAAATACTTTATCCAGGTCAATAGTTACGTACCAAATGATGTGTCAATTCATCCAGCAAAGATGACATCTGGGAGCAAGAACTGCAATTGATGTCATGAGGAAATTAAGTTTACAACAGCCCACAGTCATTCTCTAACATACATCTGACTTCTTCATAGGCCAAATAAGGAAGAACTAAATAGAGAAATAGAGCTGGGATGGGTATTACCATCCCTGTTTCTTTCAAGCCTTTTACAGTGCCATTAATCTCCACAATTACAATAGTGATATGATATTGTTTCTTTTTTACTATCTTGGCAGAGAAAAGAATACTTCCTACTAAAAGTGCGTACCAGGGAGTCACTGTGGAAACTTTGCCAATTGCTAAGTGTGTCAACTCTTGTTTTACATTCAAGAATTGGAGAAATAAGCACAGGGTGAGACCTGGACCCAAATAACCCACTGTTGGTCAGACATGAACTAACAGTACACCTGTCACCTGACTTGAGTCAACACAGTGGAATCGACCAGTCTAGTCTCTCCACCAGTTTCCAAACCTACAGTAAGCCACAGACCCAGAGCCTCTTGATCGAAAGGCAGGCCAAATCTCTTTGAGGAAGGATCCTGTATTATTCATGTAAACATGCACTGTAAATCTTCCACCAAACCTTCCCCTAAAGGGGAAAGTGCCCACCTACTAGAGTGACCACACTGAGGAATAGAAAATACCTGGCCATTTTAAGGACTACTTGATGTGAACCCTGAATTGATGCCAATATCTTGGGACCCAAAATCTCACCATGGCCCATCAATCAAAATGAGGGCTTACAGTGGTCACGTGGACAAAACAGAACACTCAATGGATGTCAGTCAGCCTCTTTCCCTAGATACCTAAGTACCAGGACATCATCTGCAGACACTGAGAATGCCTTAACTACCAGTACAGTGTTTCCTGGGATTAGAGCTGATCAGGAAACTCATTTCAGAGTCAAGGAAGTACAGCAATGGATTCATGTTCATGAAACTAACTAGTCTTACAACACACTCCATCACTCATAAATAGCTGCTGCATTGGAAAGAGGAACAGCTCATTAACAACTTGGTTATATCACCAACTGAGATATCTTGAAATGACAGGGTTCTGTTTTAAAGCAAGCAGCGTACATTTTGATGGGTTCAGAAGTTAAGAGAAGAAAGTAGGAGTGGCTTCTTTTTCTTCTATTATATCTTATAACTCACCTGCAGAATTCTTCTTCCTGTCCCAGCATCGCTGAGCTCTACTAGTCTTCGCCCTCATGTGGAAACTAATTCCACCAGGAATAAAAAGACTTCCATAAAATTAGAAGAGGAGACAGCCACCTGGCACTTGCAGTCCCATGTTGCCTGAACAGGCAATTTCATGACAATTCTTTATATTAAACTTGCAGTGTTCAAACTGCACTGAATCTCTCTCCTGAATGGACCACACCGATACTCTCCTTCTCTACACTATTCTGTCTGTAACTTTCTAAGAACTGGTGGATCTCACAGGTCTTAATGTCTATGCATCTCAAAATATTTTCTAATTTCTATTATTCTTTAACCCATCAGTTATCAGGCTGTGTTGTTTAACTTCCAAATGTTTAGGTATTTTTCCAGATAGTTTTTAACTTACAACTGAATTCCATTATGGACAGAGAACACAGTTTGTAGGATATGAACCCTTAAAAATTTACCGAATCTTGTTTTACAATTCATTATGTGTTCTCCGTTCCACATGCGCTTGAAAGTATTCTGCCATTAGTTGGAATGTCCTAAAAATATCAATAGATTCAGTTGATTGCAACCGGAGTGCCTTTTTTAATGCTTATTTTCCAAGTACTCAATTGCTGAGAAAGAAGTATTGAAATCTCCGGCCAGTACTATAGATCTGCTTCTCTATTTAACTTAGCTTTTACGTATTTTGGAACTCCAGTAGTAGGAACATCCACATTTATGATTATAAGGTCTTACAGATGCCCTTTATTTTAATGCAATCTTCTTTATGGTAATATTTCTTTTTCTGATATCTACTTTATCAGATAGCAATTTCAACATAAAAATAAAATAATGACACTTTTAGATAAAAATGAAATAATCCCTAGACTACCAGAAATGCTAAAGAAAGTTCTGGAAAGTATCACCACTCTGGTATAATTAGAATTTGCAGTTTATGTATTCTTTATTTCAAATGTGTCTCATAAATAGCATAGAGTTGTCTTGCTTGTTTTTATCCATTCTGACAGTGTCTGTCGTTTTATTGACATGGTTTGTCTATTTAGGTTGAACATAATTATTAATATAGTTGTGTTTAAGTTTACTGTTTGGCTATGTTTTTATTTGGTCCATTTGTTGTCTGTTCCTCTGTCCCTCCCTTTATTCCTTCTTCTGTATTTAAGTATGTTGTGTTCTGTTTTCTCTATCACCTTCCTAGCTATACCTCACTGTTCTTTTAACCCATGCATTCCTTTTTAATGAAAAAAAAAACTTTTTTTACTATTTATTTTTTTAAGTTTATTTATTTTTGAGAGAGATAGACTGTGAGCAGGGGAGGGGCAGAGAGAGAGGGAGACAAAGAATCTGAAGCAGGCTCCAGGCTCTGTGCTGACAGCTCTGCCCAATGCAGAACTCGAACTCATGAACCATGAGATCATGACCCGAGCCAAAGATGGACACTTAACCGACTGACCCACCCAGGTGGCCCTTATCCCATGCATTCATAATTTAGCACAATCTTTCATGGAGTCAAAATTGTATCAGTTCTTGTTAAAGGCATCTCAAGAGTATAGTTACATTGACTTCTCTTTGAGCTACAGTTGTCCTCTATATGACATGTGTAGACATTATAAGCTTCATAATAGTTTTCTTTAAATATATTACTTAAAAAAATTTATACAGAAGAACAAGATAGAATTTTATATTTACTCACTATTGACCATTTCCTTTGTCATCTTCATTCTTCTTTGGAAATCTATAGCTTGTATCTAGTGTCCTATCCCTTCAACCTGAAGAAATCCGTTTAGCATTCTGGTAGTAAATAAATCATCCCAAAGTTCACTTATCTGAAAATATCCATTTCACCTTTGTTTTTGAATGATATTTTTAACTGGATACCAAATCCTGCTTACTAAAAATGTCACTTAATTGTTTACTGATCTCCATCATTTCTGATCAGCAGTGAAGTTATCGTTATTCTCTGAAATGTAAAATGTTACTCTCATCTGGTTGACTTTCAAAAATTTTCCTTATCTTTGATTTTAAAGATTTGGCTCTGAAATATATAGATTTGATATTCTTTTCATTTACACTGCTTGGGATTCACAGAGAGTCTTAGATCCACAAAAGTTTATATTTCTAATTTGGGAAATCTCTGACCAATGGGTCTTCAAATGTTTAACACTTTCTACTGTCTTTTTGAGGCTCCAATTACATGGAAATTAGACTGCTGATATTGTTGCATAAATCACCAAGGCTTCATTTTTTTTCATTGTCTTCTTCATATTCAATAATCCCTAACGATCCATCTTCAAGTTCATTGACTCTTCTACCAACTCCAATCTGCTGTTTTACAGATTAGTAAATATTTCACTTCAAATAATTTTCACTCCTATAAGTTTCTCCCTCATTACAATTTCTTGACTGACATCTTGCATAGGTCTGTTCATTATGAACATATTTTCCCACAAGTCTTTGAACCTATATATACTAGCTGTTTTTAGGTCCCTGACCACTGATTTGGGCCATCTTTATGTAAATTTATATAGAATGTTTTACTCTTGACTGTGGGTCATATATTTCCTTTTGTTCTCATATTGAACATCTTGTAATTATATACTAGATATGGTAGATGATACATTATAGAAATTCTGGGTCCATTAATCCTGATGAACTTGTGATCTCTGAGTAGACACAATGTCAGGAAGCCTCCCTAGAGCACAGTGTTTGGACTGAGCGAACTCATTCACTGTGACCTGTTCCTACCAGTACATACAAAGATGAAAGTCATCAACTGGGTCAGGCCGTTCTCTTCTTTGTGACTCCACGGTACTCCATGAATAGCACTAGTCACTCTTTACTGAAATGGGTTGCCAATAAATTATTAGGTACTCAAGAGCAAGGTTCAGGTCTTATACCTGTATCCCTCGTGCCTAACCTAGTGCCTGACACTCAGAGTAGACATGCATATTCGTTGATGTAACAACCGGAATCATTTCAAATTCAGAAACCATGCGATGCTGATACAAAACTCAAAATACTGGAATATGTGGATCATTTAATTCCAAAGCAAACACTCTATTAGAAGCTCTTTTCCAAGTGAAGACATCAATGGACCACAAGATAAATTTAAGTGTCTCATAGTAAACATTTCAGGAAATATATTCTTGATGTTCAATATGTTTTGTTTACAAAGACAGGGAAGGAAATAGGACATTTCAGAAAGATCCTATCACTACTGATTGAAATGAAGCTTTAGCGTTTAATCAAAATTTACTCCTCATACCTTATCCCCTGGTAAGAACAAACTGTGTATGTAAACATGGAATAATAGAGCATGGCATTCAGAATGAACAGCTCTGTGAGGCTTACTTCTGGGTAAGTCCTATCTCTAATGGTGGGTGCAACCTCGGGAGAGTCACTTTATCTGCCTCCATTGTATTTATCTGAGAAATGCAGTACTATGTACCTAGCAGGAGTGCAGGGAGGACCAAATGAGGTCATGAATGTGAAAGACCTCTGTGAACTGTCAAGAGCTACATAAGTGTTAGGGATAGTTATTCAATGAGAGAATATAAATAAGACATTACTGCTCAACCATGGTACTCATCACACTAAAGCTCTCAAATGCGATCTCTCCCCACAAAACACACACACACACAGTCTCACACACGCACTCACGCATGTACACACTGTAAGTGTAACAAAACGGATTTGGAGTCTTACACCTTTTAAATGTGCCTTTGTAAAAGTTAAGCTCTGTGCACCATATACTCCCGTTCTGCCTTTAGGCTGGTCTCTCCTGCTGACCTCCCTCCTCTCTCTTCTTCCTGAAACATTTGGACTCATTAAGAGAATGTTTGTTCCACTTCCTGTTGGGAGAGCTCCAACCACTTTCTCCTCTACTCCATCACACATTTTAAGCAGGGAATGTAGAAGCAGATCAGGTGAAACTAGTTTTTCTCCAAAGAAGCTACAAACTCAACGCTGTAAAAATTGTTTTTCAGAAGTTTTAAGATTCATAATAATTGGTTTCATAATCTTTTCTGGGGCTTTATAGGCCGAGCTGTCAAATAATCATTCTTAAGTCTGTCATTGACTTGATTATGGCTATAACACACTAACTCAGTGGGCAGTTTCCTTCAAAAGGAGGATTTTTCTCTAGTGACTAGCAAAATATATGAATGTCAATGGTTTACAGAGCAATGAGAACTGCTGGTAGGCAATACTGCAATGGGGAAAAATAAATTCAAGTATGCTTTACTGTTATTTTCTGTTGGTGTACTTTAGGTGAGGAAAGTCTGCAAGGCAGACAGAGGGATTAAGCCAGATCTACCCCAAAACACCTGCAAATTCCTGGACAAGACATTATACTTAATTCACACATTCATATATCCAAAGATATATTAAGTACCCACTATTTGCCCGGCTAGTATCGAACACGGCAGCAGGCATAAAGAGATGAATAAGATACCACCCTCCCGATACCACAGGCTGTTCCTCTCTTTGCCTTGACTGCCTCCCAACTTCACCTGATCCAATGCCACAATGTTAATTAAGCATCTATGAATTCTTTCCTGACCTGCTAAACAGATTTGATCAGTTTTTGTACAACACCCCTGACCCCACACAAGAGTCCTGTGTACCTGTCTGTAGCAAGTTTTTGACCTTGGTGCTATCTTGTCTTCTCCACTAAACTGTGAGTAACAGAAAATAGAGTCCCTGTATTATTACTCACTATCCTGAACCTGGAACCGGTTAACTGCTTGACAGCGTTTGGAAAATATACATAGACTGAACACATGATCGTATTTCTCTGATGAACAAAAGAGATGAATGAAAGAAGTGCTAAGAGAAGAGAGGTATTTGCAATATGCAAGAGGAGATGAAGGAGCAGGAGTAGAGAGATTTCACAGGATGGTGATGATAAGACATGATGTCCACATGATGGACAATGAAAACATGTGGTGGGCTCACACGGCGCCTAAGGATTACAATGACCACAGACTGCAGTAATGTGATCCCTGTTCTCAATTCACCCTACTGGGAAGCCCTGTGGCCACACGGCCCTGCCTGCTCTTGTACCATTTGTTGTGAAACCCTGGTAGGAGCGGCTCCCCCCCCCCATGAACCTGAAGCCATGCAAAGTATGTAGCCTAGGTAATGCCAGCAGAGTGCTCACCTATCCACGAGGCAAGACAAGAGTGGCAGGAGTGATGTGCAAAGACTTAGGGACTGGGAAGAAGGGATGGGAGAAGGCAAGAAAACTCAGTGTAGATGACCTCATGTGCCCTGGGAGATCCATCCTCCAACCTCTTCCCTCAGTCTCCCAGCTAAGCAGTGCCTACCCCTCTTCCTTCCCCCCCCCCCAACTTTATGGCCAAGCAGCAGCACCCACAGAGGCAAACATGGATGGGATCAAAGAGTGCTTATTTGGTAGAGTTTAAGGCACCTGTGGAAGCAAATGATCTATAAAAGAGCAAAGTTGGATCCTGTCACATCTCTGCTAGGACTTCAGGAAAGAAACAGTTACACCAGTGAAAATTCTTGAAGAATATGAAGGAAAAGGCACAATCACCTTTGTACTCACAATTTAATAATTTCAGAAAGTTCAAAAGCCCTGTAAGGCCCTCCAAGCCCTCCTTCCAGGACCAGGACACCTCTTCTAGAGGGACAGCAGAGGCTCCCAATCAGCCAACATCCACTCTTAAGAGCAGCAAACTGGGACAGCCTGCCATAGGGGATGCTAGACAGAGACCCCTCCGCCCCCAGCCATTGACCTCTTCACGGAAGGATCAATTGAGCAGGAGAAAATGACAGGTCACCTACAAGAGGCCTCAGTGTTACTTCTGTGGTGCAGAACCAAAAAATACAAGTGGAAAGAAAGTAAGGGACAGGAGCCGACTTGGGGGATGGAGTGACACTGAGGAAGGACCAGGATTATATGGAAACAAAGGCAGAATTCCAGATCTGTGTCTCTTAGTACCTTCCAGCTCAGTCTCAGGGTGGAGGTAGACTGATGGGCAGGTCTATAACAACATTCCAACAACCTTCCTACACTGAGGGTATAATACCATGTAACATGGTTACACCTCTTCTGATACAAACATAGGACGAGGACCAAGTTTTCACTCTTTCCTGACAGAAGGGTATTTAATGGCATCTGATTCAGGCTCTAGAATCAGTACAACTACCGGTCCACTGCAGCTGCTACATGGAAATGAAAAACCCTACAAGCTTCCATAGGCTGAAAACAGTCTTTGTGAAGAATGCATCTGGATCAAAGTACAATTTACAGAGAAAAGCCACCAATACCTTCTCTCCCTGCTTAGCTTCTAGAGAACAAGAGTTTCTGCCCTGACTGTACAGGAGGAGGAACACACGTAGAAATAAATATTGCAGGAGCTCACGTGACTGGATAATGGAAGAAGGGATTTTGCGAAAGCTGTTCATTTTTTAATCAGCAAGAATGAGGAAGCCCCTTCTGAAATGACTGGTACAGGGCAAGTGATTTAACTCCTGAGGATAAAAGCCATCATCGGCCTGTGTCTGCTGCTTATCTTCCTGAGACACTCTCCACATGTACTCCAACTGCCTCCTCTCCACATCTGCAGAGTAGGTCAAGGATTTGATGGTCTGAGAGGAGCCAGGCAAAGTGGGGGCCAGAAAAGGTTTCAAAACCCAGATCCTGAGTCACAGAAACAAGTAGTTCTAATGCGGCTTGGAAGGATTCCTGTGTCTTTGGAAAAAAATTCACTAGAGCATAACCCTGCTTTCTGCCTTGTCCCTAGAGCAAGGAAGAGAATAGCATTTCTACTCTTTAGCATTCTTCTTGGGAAGCATTGTACTTGATGAACTTGTGTATTGTCATGAGTTTGTGAGCAGACACACATTACACTGGACTAGAGGTCTCCCAACAAAATTATTCCTCTGTTAAGAAATATTTTTGCCCACAGCCCTGCATAGAGCATCCTTGACCTCCTTGTTCCTCAGACTGTAAACAACAGGGTTCAATAAAGGAGTGATGATGGTATAAGTCACTGAGAGAAGAAGGTCTTTTTCTATTGAGTTCTCAGACTTGGGCTTGAGGTAGGCAATGGAGGCACAGCCATAGTGGATGATGACCACCGTGAAGTGGGAGGCGCAGGTGGCAAAGGCCTTCTTCCGGCCCTGGGCGGAGAGGATCCTGAGGATGGTGGAGATGATGAGGACATAGGAGATGAAGATCAAGCCCACAGGGACCAGGATCACAAATGAACTGACACCATAACTGATCATCTCATTGATAGTAGTATCAACACAAGACAGCTTCATGACAGGGTAAATGTCACAGAAGAAGTGGTCCACCACTGTGCCACAGAAGGGCAAGTGGAACATGGCTCCCACGTGGAGAACTGCCATTACCAGACCGGTTCCAAAGGACCCACATACCAACCTGGCACACATTCCTTTACTCATAATGACAGTGTACCTCAGAGGGTTGCAGATGGCCACATAGCGGTCATAGCCCATTGCTGTGAGCAAGAAGCAGTTATTTGTGGCCAAGGTGACAAAAAAGAACATCTGAGTTGCGCAGCCTGCCAAGGAGATGGGCTGGTTATGAAGAATGAGACTGGAAAGCATTCGTGGGACAATGACCAGTGTGTACACAGTCTCAGAACTTGCCAGCATGCTCAGGAAGAAGTACATGGGAGTGTGGAGATGACGGTCAACACGAATGATGGTCACAATGACAATGTTACCAGCTAGAGTTAAAATGTAGATGGTTAGGAAAACCACAAAGAGGGTTATCTGGTGCTTTCCAAAGATAGAGAATCCCAGGAAGATGAATTCCATCACTTCTGTGAAGTTCTTTCTCTGCATCTGCTAGATCGGTGTCTGAAAACAACAAAGGAAGTCATCAAGGAGAAAACTCCCATCGGCAACTGGACTTTACAAGAAGGGGCAATGATAGCTGCCCCGAGGAAGTGAGCCCAATTCCTGCCTTTACAACCAGCAAGTTTGGGCTCAGGCCCTAGTACATGAAGAGGGAGAACTACCAGAGCCACGTTGGAGCTCAGCCACATGTCTGTCATCACCATAGAGCAAAGCATTTCCTGTGCAAGGAGAAGACCTCTGCATAAACCTTACCTTACACTCTTCATTCTGACACAAGGAGAAGAAAAGAGCCAGTCAGGAACAACATCCACCACTTAGAACAAACAACAAGGCAGAACACCAGCCAAATGCGCGTCCAGAAAACTACAGAGATGAGTGTTTCAGTGTGAATGTGACAGCAGAACGTAAGGGTCGAGAAAGAGGAACTTTGAGAAGCGGTCGCTGGATTTGGTGACAGGGTTACCAATGACTTTCCCATGGTGCTTCAGTAGAGTTCTGAATCTCAAAACCTCCTTTCAGAGAACTAATGTGGTGCAAACAGGGCCTCAGACCCTCAAAGCAGAACTTCTGCCCTGATCACTCCACTGTTTACTCAATTGGCACCAAAGAAATCTCCTCTGCTGACTCCAGTCACCCTTTTAAGAGGTGAAGTCAGGAAGAGAATTGTGTAAGACATTGCTTCGCCTCCAGTGCAAGAGGAGAGTGTTAGCACAATTCAAGATGTGGACGAGGGAATGTACCCATCAGAGTTGAGGAGGAGGAGAAAATCAGCTATCTGCTTCAAGCTAAACTGGCTTGCTGGTTTTTAAAAATCTGGTGCACACAGGGATTTGATATAATGATGAGAAGCCATTCCCTAGTCCTCTTCAATCAACAAGAATCCATACCCTATGCGGAGAACACACAGCTGATGCCGTGGGTCTCTACACTGACCATTCCACTGTCCTCCGTCTCTTCATTTTCAGTTACTGAGACAGACTTTCTCCCCTTCCCCCCACTGAAGGCCCTGTAGGTTGGCTTCATCATGTGCACTTCCATCAAACTGCTCCCTCAAATGTCACCAGAGTCTCCACTGCTAAAACTGTCAGCCTGCTTTATTCTCTTTTTCTGTCCTTCTTATTCATTTGACACTTCTTAAAACTCTGCCTCCTGGAAACCTTGTCTGACCTTGGTTTCCATGACACTATGCTATTTCCCCCTCTTCTCAGTGCTCATGTCATGTCTTCCATGAATCTGCTCATTCCTTCTACATGGTAATTGTAAATGCTGTTTTCTGCTTAATCCTTGGCCCTTGCTTTTTTTGCTCTCCACTCTCCCACAGTGTTCTCCAGTTATTATTTCTATGTTGATTGCTCCCAAATCTCTATTTCCATCAATCTTTTCTTCTGAGTCTACAACTTCCTCTGGACTTACCTACTTGTGGGCCTTGCGAATGTAATTTTGTAATTTCCAAAGCAAATGAAACATCCTCCCCTCTGGTACTCAGAAAAAGCTCTCCATCTCTACTTGTACAACTTCCTGTGGGACCTCACCATTATCCCAGCCTATCAGGATCAGGATGTCGGGTCACATTTATTTGAATGTCACATTCAGTGGAACTTTTCCTTACACAAGGTCACAAGGCTGTCCCAATTTCTGAATTCACAACAATTCAACATAAGACTAGGATAATATCAAAATCCTCTCTCCAGGATAATAACATTCCCATAACAAAATTTACATGGAAATGCAAAGATCCAAAAATGCCAAACCAATTTCATGGGGGGTTTTGTTGTTGTTTTGTTGTTTTATTTTTGAGAGACAAAGAGAGACAGTGCAAGCAGGGGAGGGTCAGAGAGAGAGGGAGACATAGAATCTGAAGCAGGCTCCAGGCTCTGACCTAGCTGTCAGCACAGAGCCTGATGCAGGACTCAAACCCACAAACTGTAAGATCATGACATGAGCCAAAGCCAGACACTTAACTGACTGAGCCACCCAGGTGTCCCCCAAAACAATTTCAAATATAATAAAATATTTGCACTACTTCATTTGAAGACTTCAGTAATCAAAGAGGCACAAAACTGGTATAAGAGTAGCTATAGGGATGCCTGAGTGGCTTAGTTGGTTAAGCATCCAACTTCAGTTCAGGTCATGATTTCATAGTTCATGGGGTTGAGCCCCAGGTTGGGCTGTGTGCTGACAGCTCGGAGCCTGGAACCTGCTTCAGTTTCTGTGTCTCCCTCTCTCTCTACTCCCCCCCCCTTTCTCTCTTTCTTTCTTTTTTTCTCTCTCTCTCTCAAAAATAAACATTTTTAAAAAGTTAAAAAAAAAAAAAGGGTAGATATAGCTCAATGGAGCAAAGATCGAGTCCAAAAATGATCCACACATATAGGGTCAACTGATTTCTGATAAAGTCCTAAGATATCTCAATGATAGCATTTTCAATAAATGTTGCTGGAACTGGAGATCTGTACGGAAAAAAGTAAACCCCAAACCTTACCTCTTACCATACACAGAAAATAACTCAAAATGAACCAAAGACACATGGATATAAAAGCTGAAACCAGAAACTCCAGACAAAACGGTGATAAAATCTTCACAACCTTGGAATGAGCAAGAGTTCTTAGATACAAAACAAAAAGCATAAGCCATCAAAAAATATATCACAACTGAGTATGATCAAAACTAAAGCTTCTATTCTTCAAAAGATACTGTTAGAAAAACGAGGAGGAAAGCCACTGACTGGGAGAAGATACTCACAATACATACCAACTTGTATTCAGAATATATAAAGAACTCTTACAACTCAATACTAAGACCCTTTTTAAATTGGAAAAATATTTGGACATTTCACACAAGATATACAAATAGCTGAAAAGCACAGAAAAGATCTTCAATTAGCTATCAGACTATTGTAAAATAGAACCACGAGATACCACTACACACCCACTCACATGGCTAAAATTAACAGCTCAACACCTAATATCAGCAGGGAGGTAAAAGAATTGTAACCTTTAAGCACTGATGGCGGTGACGTAAAATGGTATACCAATTTGTACAACCATCTGGCAAGTTTTCAGAGGACTAAATATATATACTGATCTCATGACTCAATCTCTAGCCTATGTACTTACACAAGAACAATTAAAACATGTGTCCACATTTCTGTACAGACGTGTACACAGAATGTCCTTGGCAACTTCATTCCCAGAAGCCAGAAAATGGAAACTCCAATGTTTATGGTATATCCATATAATGAAATACTCAGCAATAAAAGAAATGAATTAGAAATACAAGCAAAACATGGCTGGGTCTTAATGTACTGAATCACAGAAGTCAGACACAAAAGAGGATATACAGTAGAATTCTATTTATATGAAACTCTAGAAAATGCTAATTTAATCTGTAGTGCAAGAAAACAGATCAGTGGTGGCCAGAATTAGGAGGGAATTGACTGCAAAAGAACACAAGGGGACTTTCTGGGATGAAAGAGATGTTGATTATGGTGGTAGTTACACAGGTATATAAATTCACCAAAACTCAACAAAATGGATCCTTAACATTGATGTATCCTGTTACATTATTTATATTGCATTGTGTGGTATTCTATCAGATTACATGCCATTGTAACGTTTTACACCTCAAAGTTGATTTTTAAAAAGACTCTCAGCTACAAATTAGACTCTATCCCTGCAAATCTGTCACCCACAATTCTTTAGGGGCTCATTAGAATGTGAGAAACAAGGGAATTGTCTGAGACTTGGGAAATCTGGAAACTGATCTGGAATCTCTCAACGTCAAAACATGTAGTTTTGGGCAAATGATCATTGGTATCAGCTCTGTGATACACAGTAACCATCCAAGAATGTTTTAGAAGTCAAAAAAATGAAGAAAAACATTGAGACAATGAAAGATGAGAGAGACAGAAAATGTATTTGCAGATTATCCTTTTGGGAAAATAAAAACATGGAAACTGCCTCACATAACGAAGAGTTAGTGCAGCCAATGTTTTAGTCATGAAGATTAGATTCCACATAAAAAAGGGAAAAAAGTTCAAAGTTGCAAAGAGACTTGCATTTTTAAGGAAAGAAACCACTTCAGAATTTGATAAAACAAATCATATCTGTTATTTAAATCCAAGTGAACCTGCTAGGGAAAGGGAAAGAATTGTAGATCTGCCATTTAGGCCAACCTCCTGAAAATTGGTATTACATGTAAATTACTCCTGCAGAAAATAAACAAAACCCTATGGCCTCTTCTCCAGAGATCCTGAAACAGAAATTCTAAAATGCTAGCGATGGATAAAGTGACCTCTTTAAAAATCTCTGATTATTAGAACTATCTGAAGGTAGTGGAAGAAAAACGCTTGATCACAGGATGATAGAAAAGAATGCACAAGTCTGGGATTTTAGGACAGGAGCCTAATTGGCCGATCTTTGTGGTTTCTCTCCTAGAACTCCAGATCCCAGCCCAAGATGGACACAGAAGCAAGTAGGACTAGAGCCCGCCCAAGGAGAACATACGTGCACCCCCCCAACACCTCTCAAATCTACTCTAACAGCATCTATAACAAAACCCATAAAACCCAGTCCTGTTTCAAGAATGTGCAACCTTACAACCACCTACATGTCTCCAGATAGGACTGTAGCTCAGAAAAAGTGGCACATGACATGCACATTGGTCCCCCTGGCTCAGATAGCTGTCGGTAAGGGAAGGAGCACTTATAAACTCAGCCATCAAGAGAGGAATCTCCAAGGAAAAGCCCTGTTGACTCATCCTCTTTTCCTCAATCTCTTCCTCCAAACTTCCGAAGTATCTCGAGGGAACCAGGAGAGTTAGACTCCAGACAGGTATCAAGGGATCTTATTAAAAATGTGACTTTTGTATTTTTCCCTATGGTCGGTGCTTTGTAATTCCAGAGCCAGCTCTCAAAAAGTTTCTTTCCCTTATCTTTGACTTTATCGAGGGCATGTCATGGACACAGGGGGTGGGGCGGGGTACAGGAAATGTTGCCTTTAGAAGATAGAGGATTAGTCTGTGGAGTATTTCTAAGACATTGGGTGCTTAAGTAAAATTCAGTATTTCCCAACAATACTCATTTGTTAATAGATTCCATTTTAGTAGGATAGATTATCTCAGTAAATCACAGTGTGAGTATCATAGTTAATCTCCTTGTGGGAGACTTTCTGATGGGCAGGTCATGTTCCTGGTATCCAGAGTTCCTGATCTTTGCCCAGTGCCCACTCATCTTGAAGGATGCAAGCCCTTTTTCCCATCTCTCAAGAATCTTCTGAGCCTACAGTAAATGTTGGTTTAATTTTTCCATTTGATCTATAGTTATCTTTTACCTGCATAGAAGTTATGGAATGGTATAGGATTTAACATACTTTTACCTCGTCCTTTATAAGACCATTCCATTTAACACACACACACACACACACACACACACACACACACACACACACCCCACAGGGACCAGGATCAAGTGGTCACAGCAACTGTAGTTCCTGTTTCCATCCACTGCAGTTAAACGTCCTTAAACCTCCAAAGTATCTCAATGGAAGTCTCAATAAGGAATTAAGTAGTTCCCAAAGCCTGTTCTACTTGTTTCAAATTCAGCAACCTCTTGATTCAATCTTGACCCAACTTTATGGTGACCTTGCTATCTTGCATACCCCCTAACTTCGGAGGTTACTTGAAACACACTCACAAATACTTTAATCCTCAGTTACCCCCAACATCTCTGCCCCTCTCCTGCTCAGGGGTTCCCTTGGCCCTGACACAGGCAATGCCTTCACTGACTCCTATTTCCCCAACATTCTTTGGATGTTTTTAACAAGTTTTTGAGTTCGCAAAAAAGTCACAAGTCTATTACAAACAACTCCGGCATATCCTTCCCCAGATTCACCACTGTTTATATTTTGCCCCATTTTCCTCTCAATTAGTTGAAAGTAAATTGAAGAGGTCATGCCTCTTTATTCTTCAATACTTCAGTGAGCATTTCTTTAAAAAGGAAATCCTAGGGGCGCCTGGGTGGCTCAGTCGGTTAAGTGTCTGGCTTCGGGTCAGGTCATGATCTGACAGTTCGTGGGTTCGAGCCCCGCGTCGGGCTCTGTGCTGACAGCTAGCTCAGAGCCTGGAGCCTGCTTCAGATTCTGTGTCTCCCTCTGTCTCTGATCCTCCCCTGCTCACGCTGCCTCTCTCTGTCTCTCAAAAATAAAAAACATTAAAAAAAAAAGGAAATCCTATTACATAATAAATTAGAGACACAGAATCAGGAACCATGATGTTTCACCTAAACACATACTGGCAGAAAAAAGAAACTAAGACCCAGAGCTCAGTTTTCCACAATTCCAATGCTTCCCCTTCTTAAACCCTATTCCTTCTCAGGGTCTTCCTGATCCTCAAATGCTTTCCCCCAAGACCATAAGACTGATTGACTATATAAAAGAATTGGAGAATTAAACCTCTCCCCTTCCTTACTCACCCCTTACCATTCCTTCCACCTGATCAAGAACATTACTTTCCACAAGAGGCTAGTCTCTGCAGAGCGACTCATCTCCCGATACACAGGGCCATCTAGAAGATGTGTAAATAGTCCCTGTTTTTCATGACCAAATCATTCATCATACTCTCCCATTGATCGTGGCTCAATCCTTATCCCACGCAAGACTGAGTGCCACCTTCTCAACGTTTTAACACTTTTATCCCCTCAAATTTACAGAGAAGTTCCAAGTGCAGCACAAAGAACCAGAACTCATAAGAGAGCCCTATTGATACACGGCTCACCACTTTCAAATACTCCCATATTCCCCAGAACCAAGGACACTCACCCACAAAGTCATCATCCCGATGAGGAGATTAACACTGATTCACCACCATCTAATTCTCAGATCCCATTCGATGTTTTGCCAAGAGTTCCAGTCATGTTCTCAAAATACTCCACGGCAGAGCCAAGCTTCACAATTACTGGCATGGTTAGTTAACCTCCTTTTTTCTAGAACAGTTCGTTAGTCCATCCTTGTCCTTCATAACCTGGACAGGACAAGGTTACAGGGCAGTTATTTTGTTGAGTATCATGAAAGTTTAATGTTTTCTAATGAGTAGACTCAGGTCATGTCTCTGGAAGGACAGAGCGACACTACATTCCTTCACTGCAGGCTATCAACCAGCACAGGATTCTGAATGGTGTTGTATCTAACGATGCCCGGTTGGTAAAATTATGGTTCTCTACTTTGAAATTGCTCTCTCTTTTAAATTAATATTTTACCAGGATGTGGTTTGAAACTATAAATATCCTGTTCTTCAAACTTATTCATCTGTATCATTTCAGATTCCTTGTTTACTCTTATTTAATGAGCTATAAGTGCTTCCATTATTTACACAGATCCTCAAATTACTCCCAGTGTGGTCAGTGGGACCCCCTTCGATCTGGCTGTAGTGTCCTTTTGACAGGTCTCCATTATCCCTGGTCATTTCCTTCCTTTCTGACACAAAATAGTAGTTTAGTTTCATCTCACACTTTCCCTGCCAGAGACCCAAAATTAGCCATTCCTCCAAGGATCACTGGTTCCTCTTAGTTTAAAAACAGCATCTAGTAGACAAGGTTGGATCTGCTTCCAGGCACTTACTAGAAACATGTTGGACACACACGCACATCAAATTTACAGCAATACAGTGAACTCTCACCAAACACCATAGGGTAACTCAGGGCTTCTCCACTTCTATATTGAATTCTCCTTTTTTCAACAGCCAAAATCCAGACACCCATCATCTTTATTGGTTTTTTATTGTATCAGTTCCCTTGCAAGCAAGCAGCCTCCCTCCCCCGCATAGGCGGTCTCTTCACCCTCCTCCACCTCCCAGCCATACCCCCATGCCCCTCTTCTGCCCCCTTCATTGCTCTGGCCCACCCCCACTTCCCTAAGTATTCCCTCCTCTGAGTGTGTCTGCCTTGCTCGTCCCATCTAGTGACACAATTCTAGATCTTTCAAGTGAGGGAAGCGGAGAAGAACCTTATTTCTTTGGGGCGCTTTTTCACAAACTACATGGTAATTTCACTCGTAATAAGGAATTCTAAGTATCAGGCATTTGCTAGATTCTCTGGTAAGAATCTTTAATCCAAGGGAAGAAGCGTGGCAAAGTGCTTGATCAAAGTGGGCATTCTCCTTCTCTTCCTGCGTCTCTTCACTTTTTAAAAACCCTACACAAATTTGCATCCCTGATTGTTTAATTCAACCAATATCTACTGAGTCACCAGTATACATGAAGCAAAGTGTCGAGTGATGGATGGGATCCAGAGAAAGATAAAACAGAATCTTTTATAAGGTTCCATCTCCATGTTTAGATGAATACACAAATATCCGTAACAGGAGACAGAAATCTGTAATTCCATAAAATGTCACAATATCACTGATTTTCAAATACTCATTCTGTGCCGTGTACCATGCTAAGCACCAAGCCACTAAAACCCCAGGACTGTGCATGGTTATACCGTTTCACATGAGCGCCTAGAGAGTCACAACGTTTGAATGCTTACATTTTCACATTTGGAAAACGAGAGCACACGATCTGGAATCCACATTTGTCCAATTCCAAAATCTCTGCCCTTCACCACCGTTGTGTTCAGAAGGTGGGAGAATCCTCTCTCATCGGAATGGGCTTAACCACCAGAGTTTTGGGTCTGGAAGCTACTTCAGTTAGAGAGCACGGACCAGGATATGAAGGAGAGACCCAGGCACATGCCCACAGGGGAAGTCTGAGCACGTAGTGAGGTCCATGGAGGGACTAAGACAACAGCAGTGGGCTGGGGAAGAATCACAGCTGGCTCTAGATCCCCAGATGACGAGTCTGCATTTCATTCAAGATGCCTACAGTAACTAAGCCCAGCTCCCCCTGCAAACCTCAGGCAGGGGTCACAGGACTGAGTGTGGGGGACTGCTTCCAGGAAGTGGCACCTGGGGTCTGAGCAGCCCTGAGGATTGGAAGAGGTGAAACAACATTCTGGGTGGCATTAGTGAGCCTGGCCAACCCAGGGGGAGGTCAGGCTGTAAGACAAAGGGGGTGAAGGACCAAAGGAGAGGGGGGGATGGGTCAGGAGGACAGTGAACACAGGAAGGCACAGAGCAGTTTTATAGGATTAAGGAAATGGGATACATGGGGAAATAGACGCTGAAGGAATTTATTTAAAACTTAGAGAAAGGGACAAGGTTGAGTCGTGGACACTCCAACGGGTGACTTTCAGCTTCAAGAAGAGGGACAGTCACCAGACATACACAGCCCATCTGAAAAGTCACTCCCGTCTGCCAAACCTCCACCCTGCGTGGCAGGGGAGGGGTTCACAGGAGCTGCACGCAGTGAGCCCACCCCATCCAGAATGTCACCGCACACAGACACCGGGGCTCACCTGTGGCTCAAGGCAGAAGGGACTCACCACCCTCAGCCCCAGGCTGACATCCAAGGACCCTGAAGGAGAGCCTGGGGGTCAGGTCTTAAGAAGAAAGGAGGACAGGCACCTGAGAGAGGTCAGAGCTATTCCCCAGGAAACCAGAAGCAGGGTCTGCCCCTTCCCTGAATCTCCGCGGCAAAGTGCTGGCAGGTTGTGAACGGATGGGAAAGGGGAGGGTTTTCAGTGTCTTCCTGGGAAAGCAAGTCCCACAGACAGAAGTCCGCTTCACACAAAGACAAAAGGGAGAGACCTTACTCGCACAGCCCAGGAGGCCAGAACTCAGGAGGTCCCATTAGAGGCCCCTAGAGAGAACAGGGCTGAGCCCCCCACCTCCATGGGGTGACTGGACCCCTGTTCCTCCCCCTAGCTCCACCTCCCACCCCTTCCTGCCCTGCCAGGAACCAGGTGGGGGTAATTCTGGGCAGCCTCCCCAATAAATAACCCAGGTGCTTTCCTTCCTGGCCAGGCCCCACCCTCCCTCCATCAGAGTCTCTGTTGGCCAGGGGGGCAGGCTGGAAACTCCATGTGTATAAACCCCTGGGGGCCTCAGTCACAAGCGGGGGAGGGGGGTACAAGCATGGCTCCTCTGGACCCTCAGCCTCTTCGCTCCTCACTCTACCGCCAGCACAGCCCCAGGCCGAGAGCAGAGACAAGCCACTACTCTGGGGGCCGGGAGCCATTGCTCAGACAGGTTGGAAGATGAGGGGCGGAGGCACACATGTGGCCAGTGACGCCGGGCTGGGGCCCAGGCCACAGGAGGGAAAGACAAATTGCTGAATACAAGACGGAATTTGTGAATTTTTTTTCCTGTCCACGTTTTAGGTGAAGCTTATTTTATCTCTTTCCTTCTCTAACAGACGTGAGTGGGAATGTGTTTGTTTCCCTAAGGGAACGCTCATTGATCTTGATCACAGCGTTCCAGAAGCTTCTACGGAACAGCCCCACACCTCCATGCTCCCCATGCCCACGGCCTCCTCTCCTGGGGCATCCCCCAACAAGGAGGGGACGGATCATTTTTAAGTCTGGGATGAGAGTACAATGTTATCAAGGTGGGGGCGGGGGAGGCAAGTGACAGGATTTCCTCCAAAGTCAGTGGGGATCCCCGCCCAGCGCACACCTGTGCGGGTTGGGATTCCTCCGAGGACACTGCCGAGCTCAGGGTCAGCTACTGGCTTGGTGAGAGAGTCTGAGGCCGGGTTACTTGTGGGAAGTTCACCCCAGGCCGGTCCTGGGGAAAGAGCAGGATTCCCACGGAGGGAGGTGCAGGGAGAGATCGCCTTCGTGAGAGACACTGGGATTTTTACCTGTGGGACTTTGCCCGGTTCCTCAAACAAGATCAGGTTCGTGTTCTGGAAGGTCCACACGGATTCCAACACCCTGGGTGATGGGTGACGTGCTCACTGAGCCCCAGAAGTGGAGCCCAAGGTCTGCTCCAGCAGGACCAAGTCCCCGGAAAGGAAAGTCACCGACTGAAGGAGCAGCCCTAATGACAGCCACGCTTCCTGCCCTCCTGCGATTGCGGTTTTCTTTGAATTTCCTATCTGTGAAACTGCTTAATTTATAACGGAAGTACAAAGCCTCCTAGCATTTGTTCAGTAATTTTCATGGCCCTGAGTACCTCTTATTTAGAGATCATGTTGAGTTTTTCTATTATTCAAAAAACTAGGGAACAACCAGGATGTAATAACACCTTGTTGTGGGGCGAAAGTAGAGCTCCATCAGTAGAAGCTTTTCTATTCTCCACTCAATGGAGTTTCTTCTTCTTTTACTCAATGATATCTATGGAATTTCACTGAAGTCCTGCAAAGTTGGATTTCCAGGTCACAAGTAATAGGAACAGAGAGGTAGAGCAGGTCTGGGGTTGCTCTACTCCGTAAGGGCACAACCCCAGATCTGTTCTAGTAAAATACAAGCCTGCGGGGTGCCGGAGAGGGGGACTCACTCAGTTAAGCGACCCACGCTTGGCTTCTGCTCAAGTCCTGATCTCACAGTTGGGGAGTTCCAGCCCTGCATTGGGTTCTGCGCTGACAGTGCAGAGCCTGCTTGGGATTCTCTCTCTCCTCTCTCTGCCCCGAGCCTGCATGCTCTCTCAAAATAAATAAACTTAGAAAAAATACAAGCCTGAAAAGTCGGGGAGTTGGACTGTCTGAGGTCACAGGATCTAATGCAGATATTCTTCGTGTCCAGTCGCCCCAAAACACTGTCAAATAGCTGTTCATCATAACAGTGTTCCTCCTCATCAAAAACCAGCACATGCAGAATACTCACGTTACCTTTGCTGCGAGTGCTTCTAAGATCCCCAGGCACCGAGGACAGAAGCCGACCACCTCAGCACGGGATACAGGATCCTGCAGAGTATGACTGCCTGTCTGGAGGCACATAAGGTGCTCAGCCACTGACTAGTACACAATATTTATTATGCTAAGTTATTAGTATATTATTGTTGTTGCTGCTTTGGGGTAAAGCACACAGCACACTGTCATGTTGTCAGTTGGGGCTTAGTGACAGTGCCTTTCAACTTTTAACTCCTTTCCCAAACAGAAAAGAGCAAAAGATGCTGGACTTGGGGAGGCGGGGGCGGCTAAGGGAGTTCCAGATAAGAACAGCACAGGCACACTGGTCCTAGTTTGCAGAGAATGGAGTCAGTAAAGAAAGGGTTCTGGATAAATCCAGAGTTTTAATAAGAAACCTGCTGAAACCAAGCGAGGAGGCCACTTGTAAGTACAGGTGAAAGGTAAAGCACAGTCTAATGAAAACAGAAGACCCTAGAAACAGATGATCAGGTGAGATAGAGAGCGGCCACCAGAGCCCACGAAGGTTTCCTAGGTGCTCAGGAAGAGCTGTTGCGCAGTTTTCTCCCAGACTAGGTCCCACAAGCCTCCCCACCGAGTGGTAAGAGAATGGGCAAGTGGACCAGGCCAGGCCAGGCAGGTGGTTAGTTTGTCAGCAAAGGGAGGTTATCTCCTGACTTAACCAGAAACTTTCCGTTCATGATACATCTCCGTAATTGTATATTTTGAATACTAAGAAGAAAAACAGGTATGACCATCCCCATTCTATTTAAACAAATATAACTGGTTTAGTCTATTTAAACAGACGTGACTTTGCAAACCTTAATGCATTTTAGTTTCTCCTATAGAGCATCTCCTCTGTGCAGCCCCCTTCCCACTAAGCCACGTGGTAGTCTGTTCCAGGACAAGTTTGCTCAAAGGAGATGAACGTGGTGGGAAGATAAAACAGCTCCTCTAATAAGACCATCATAGACCGGGTGGCTCAGTCGGTTAAGCGTCCAACTTCAGCTCAGGTCATGATCTCACGGTTCGTGGGTTCGAGCTCTATGTCAGGCTCTGTGCTGACAGCTCAGAGCCTGGAGCCTACTTCAGATTCTATGTCTCCCTCTCTCTCTGACCCTCCCCTGCTCATGCTGTCTCTGTCTCTCAAAAAAAAAAAAACATTTAAAAAATTTAAAGACTATCATAGCTAATACAGACGCTCACCTAGATCTGGGGCTCCTCCTGAAAGAACACTTCTCTCCAGAAGTCAGAACCCTGGTACTAGTTCACTGACCATGAGAAGGGTCTTGCATCACCTCCGTGCAGACACATTCAAGAGGCAGTGTTAAGATCTCCAGGAATCCTCTTCCACACACATGGGAATGTCTACAAGATCCATTCTGGTGCAGCTACAAGGGGCACTGCCATCAGCCTGCACCCCTCAGTGATGACCATGGACCCCCCGCCCCCAGTTTGTGGTAAATATGGATGACATTATGCAGAACCTCAGAGACTCCCTGTACGACGATAAAAACCAACTGAAAAGAGAGAGGAACACGTTGGGTGTGTCCTGACTGCTCACTCCGGGCTGCCACATCATCCCTGGAATTGTCCCAGCAAAGTGAATTTGGTGGCTCAATCTGGTTAGGAAGATGGACCTAGAGACTTAGCTTAACTTGTGATCTTTGTTTCCAAATAAAGACAAGACATAGAAGCTCCCCCCTGTCAAGGAGAAACCAGACCCTGACCATCATTAAAGCAGAAAATAGATCTTATTCAGAACTGTTGGAACAGGAGAAAGAGATCTCAGTCTGGAAGTGGACTCAATTCTGAATGCATCATAGATGAGAGAGATGTATAGCCAAGGGGCAGGGTAGAAGAGAGGGGGTGGAAAATCAAGCAGAAACATCAGAAGGGAGAGAGATTCTGGATAAATCGACCTGATGGGAATCTTGCTGAAGGCAGGCCAGGGATCTCGTACATACCAAGGGTTGAGGAGGAGGAATTGATTGGGTCGATTGCAGACTCTAAAAGGACCAACATTGAAGCCCAAGGTCAAAGCCTAGTGGAGAAGAGGGATGAGAGAAGCCAGACTGAAGTCTGGTCAAAGAGAGTTATTCGAGAAGACCAGAGACTCTTCCTTTGAAAGAAGTAAGGCCATTCTTGTTCAGTTGCCTGAACTGGGCCAGCTGAAACGTTTGCAGGGACGTGGTAGAAAATATCTGCCAAATGATACATCCAGCCTCAGCCCATAGACCCACCAAGGCTCTCTCCGTGGTCAGGTTCTGGTTCTCAGTGGAGTCAAGTCAGGAGAGTGGAAGAAAACATGGAAACGTTAGTTTGAAGAGTTGGAGGCAGATATTGGTGAAAACCTGAAAAACTGAGAATTTGGGAAGAACTAGAAAAATGTGCAAAATGGCAGGATCTTGTCCACTTTACAGATAAAGCCCCAAAGACAATGAACTGGCTAGAACCTACTAATCCACAAGAGTAGATTATGGTTTTCTATTAAAACAGAACATTTCTCTATAGTTACCTCCCATTTTGATTTCATGCTTATAAAATAAGTCTGGTTTCATTAGATTTGGTCTCTTATTTACATAAATGTACCAAGAAGTAACACTGACCTCATATAAGGCTTTGTGAGTTACTTTACTAGAACTTTCCATAAGGACTCTCAGACTTTCAAAAGCTTCAGGTCTAGATACCTGAGCCAATAACTTACCACCTGAATTCATTTTCAGTACCTATAGATATGGATAAATCCCTCTCTTCAGGATCCTCAAAATATCCTAAGCTTGTTGAGCTTGCCAGGAAGTGACCTTCCTCCCTCACTTGGTGAGGCTGGAAACCCTATAAGCCAGATACCAGGCTGATCTTTCCAAGAGGGTTCTGTAAGCACTGGCTCCATAAAGTCAACCTTAGTCCCTTCATATTATGTGGTCATATCAAATTCTATGCGCCATTTTCGAATATGACATGCTAGCCCAAGCCTTCACATAACCGATGTCTCCAATCACATCCCATTTCAAAGAGAACCTATTCTTACTGAATTTATACAGAAAACATGGCCATGGAGATAAGAATACTCAGTAAGGGTTCCCAAAATCTGGAGGGAACAGGTAGAAGCAACAGATAAATATTTCATTTTTGTTTACAAAATTCTAGTCTGATTGTAACAGGTCTAGGTAACTTCAGAAAAAGGGAAAGGGGGTCTTATATCTTGGAAACAGACATTAAAAAATCTAGCAAGGTTCCAGGGCGCCTGGGTGGCTCAGTCATTTAAGCATCCAACTTTGACTCAGGTTGTCGATCTTGGGTTCATGAATTTGAGCCCTGCATCGGGCTCTGTGCTGACAGCTCAGAGCCTGGAGGCTGCTTTGGATTCTGTGTCTCTCTCTCTGTCCCTCCCCACTCATGCACTGATACAGATAAAGCCTCTCTCTCCCTCTCTCTCTCTCTCTCTCTCTCTCTCAAAAATAAAACATTTAAAAAGTTTTTAAATGTTCCAAACTGAACATACCATTGTCCACTAGTCCAGTCAGTCCTATGTAATTAATTCTTGTTCTGCTTTATCCTGGGCCGCCAGTTTCATAAACCCATAAGTTCTCTGTTAGAACTATTAGAGTTCTGCAAATCCTTACTCAGTCCACTAGCGTGGGCTCAGTGTGATCTAAGCAAAGCCATCAGAAGCCTGGAAGCCCAGAATGGCTGCACAGTCCTTTCCATGGGTCTGAGAAGACCGGGCACTGTGACCTGCAGCTAATTGCAAATGCTTTCCGGGAAGCATCATAGTGAAATAAAAGACATCTGTGAATGACATAGACTTAAAATAGCCATGGATAAAGACCTGATTTGATAACATTATCTGGTTGTTTCTGTGACACACATTTTAAAATAATTCCTAGAATATGGCTGATACCATTATGCCGACATAACCATGGATAGAGTATTGACCAATTTCTAGCAACTTCATACAGTTTCTGAAACATTAATATCTACACATACAATATAACCTATGTAAAGTTATTCTTTTATTTGACAAAGTCTTTCCATGCCATCCAACATATCCAGAAAACCAAATTAGATGAACAGCTCTTTTCACAAGGTAAGAAAACAAGTCCATTGAGATTTTCAAATGCACCCTTGGGCAATCTCAAAGCCAGTTCGAAGTCAAGAAGATTTCATTTAGGATTTGATTTGGGGAAAGTAAAAGTGTCAAAAGTGTAAAAACTTCAGCTCTAAGAAGTGATAAGACTTGGTGCTCCTCTATAATAAAGACAATGCACCATGAGGTTAACATCAAGCACAAGAAGTTAGTCTGATAAGACACAGAATCTTTGTTTCCAGGGTGGAGTACTTAAGAAGTAGAGAAAAACCTCTTACAATCTACTAAGAACAGACAAATAATGCAAGAACATTTTGTCATTTTAACAGAGAGAAAGTCAAATTCTAGTTTTGGATCAGGATATTTCTGAACTCTTTTTATAACCTTATAAATAAATCCATCCAATCTTCACCAGCTTAACCCCTTGTAAAATTACTTTTTCTCAAAACCTTCTACAACCTGCTATATCCAGGGAGGGGTTCTCCCTATACTCATTCTTAACCAGTTTCTGTACCTTGGGACCAAGGAAGTCTCATTTTCCTTTAATGAAAACACATCCCTTGTACCTGGCCAAAGGGATATTTCCCACATCCTATTTTTCTTATGCATTTTGCCTAAAAGGCCGTTTCCCTTATTTTTGGTAGTCTTATTTTCACATATTGGTTATAATTATTTAACCATTATTAACTGTTTTCATTTTCTTAATGTTTATTTTTGAGAGAGAGAAAGAGAGCAAGCATGAATAGGGGAGAGGAAAAGAGAGAGTCAGACACAGAATCTGAAGCAGGCTCCAGGCTCTGAGCTATCAGCACAGGGTCTGACACAGGGCTTGGAACTCACAAACATTGAGACCATGACCTGAGCTGAAATCCAACACTTAACCAACTGAGCCACCCAGGCGCCCCAGCCATCGGTAACTTTTTACAGAGAAAACTAGGAAATAGACCATCACGACTTGTCACATGCCAGCATTACAGCATGTTTTATGGCTATACCATCTCAAGTTTGTAGGTGCATGCTTCCTCATTTTTCAATGTGGAACAGCCTCACATGTTTCGCTTCTCTATACCATGTAAAATTAAGGCACCAACAGTATCTAAATTTAAATTTATGTTCAGTAATAAATGTCTCAGCTGTTCATCTTAGAAGTGATGGAGATATTTAATGACTATTACTTAACATAGCATAATTTTAAGGTTGTTAAGTTACCAAAAAGATTTTAGGGATGGCATTTAGGAAGACGTACCAGTAAGCGAAGGCAGCCATGGTCTCAAGTGATTTCCCTCTTATGGATTGTTATGGTACATGCATGTCCGGGAAGTCTTGGGAAAGCAAAACAAAACACTGAAAACAGCCAAACACTTGTTTTATTGCTGTGGTTGATAAAGTAACGAGTAACAAGCAATGAGCTTTTACTGCAGCTTTACTACCCGTACATTTGTTTTTAAATTGAATTTATAATTTTTATATTCTTGAACGTCCAGTAAGTGTTACTTTATTTGATTAGTATATCCACGCAGAATAAAAGTGTATGCCCATCTGATCCTTACTGCTGATAACTCAAACACCGCTGCTTTTATTGAATCAACGATATGAAACTAGTCAAAGATTTGTTCCAATCTCACATACTTGACAAGCATTTGGGGTAGTTTCTGTATTTCTAGAAGTTTTGGGAATATTTATATAAGCACTCGTTTATCACTAAGCTAACTTGAATAGAGCTCCTTTACAGGATTTTATAAGCTAATTTGGTAAGAGCCTCCAGGGGTAGAAGAATATCACACATGCATAACATACGTGCATATATGCAGGAAGCCCCATACGCCCAGATGCAAACAAACTTCCACCTTTCATTCTAGACTTTTAGCCATGAGTCAGGTAGATCCAGTAACACAGAAACCTCACTGGCGTGTAGCTCCGCTCTGTGTTTTCATCCAAGTGGTTCGACAGATGGAACGAGTTAAGATTACCTACTCAATATGAGGCTTACATATTTCTGCCAATATTTGTGGAGGAGATTAAAATTTTCTTTTATCCTGATAAATCATCTTATGGAGGCTCTGGATGACAGTTTAGGAGAGAGACTGAGGGT
Organism: Helogale parvula; assembly: GCA_004023845.1. Classification (NCBI taxonomy): domain Eukaryota; kingdom Metazoa; phylum Chordata; class Mammalia; order Carnivora; family Herpestidae; genus Helogale; species Helogale parvula. The sequence continues at coordinate 25,211 of PJEM01004847.1, read as the reverse complement.
ACCCCAGGCAAGTGTCTAGACATCTCCAAAGTTGGAGTGGATAAGATATCCAGTCTGTTTCCAATTGGTCTTTTCTTTTCTTTTTAAAAATTTTTAACATTTATTCATTTTTGAGAGAGAGATAGACTACAAGTGGGGGAGGGGCAGAGAGAGAGGGAGACACAGAATCCAAAGCAGGCTCCAGTCTCTGAGCTGTCAGCACAGAGCCCAACATCAGGCTTGAACTCACAAACTATGAGATCGTGACCTGAGCCAAAGTCAGATGCTTAACCGATTAAGCCAGCCAGGCGCCCCTCCAATTGGCCTTTTCTTGTCAACCTCATGCAATTGCTTTTAGTGGCCCAGAGACCCAGGAGAGTCCTCACGGGGACAGCAAGCACAAAGTTCAAGCACCTGAGGAATGGAGAGAGCAAAGGTCCAAGTAGGGTTGGACAGAGGATCCAGGAGATAGGGGCTTGAAAGGGGACAATTCAAAGAATTCAGAGGAGCTGAAGGAAATGAGGAAGAGAAAGGAGTGGATGCAATGGGAAGGGAGAGGGTCTCGGGGGAACAAGCTTGGGGAGATCTTAAGTTTTTCCAGCCACGGAAGTGCCACACTACCCTCAGTAAAGCCACGCCGCAAGAAAGCCAGCGGAGTCAGCTGGACATAGAGTCCGCAGGTGCGAGAAGGAGCTTCAGTCAACTGAGGGGCTCTCACAGGAGAAGCAGGATCAAAAAGAGAAAACAGAGCTCATATAGATCCAAGGTGTGAGGGGTTGGGGAGGGGGGGTAGAATGTCCACAGGAGTCAGAGCATAAATTCTCACTTGACAAAGATCCAGGAGGAATTTTCTAACCCAGGAGGTTGGAAAGTAAGTTCCCACTCAAAACAAAGAGCCAGGAAGAATCCTCCAGCCCAAGGAGTCAGAAAGTGAATTTCCCATTCAAAACAAAGAACAAAGCTCAGGAGTCCAGGGAGCGAATCTCTATTCAAAACAAAGAGGCAGTAAGAAAGATTTTCCAGAAGGTGCCTTGCAGACAAAGATGACTGGGCCTTTTACCGCAGCTTCTAGACTACACTCAGAATCTTAAGAATCAAAATCTGTCAATGGGCTGTTATCTGGAGCAGTGGCTTGGAAGCTAGACTCACCAAGGAACCCCTGATCAATCAGACCGGAATAAAGAGGACGCTTCAAAGGTATGCAGGTAGGGGCTCGCGTGAGAAGTCCTGGGGTCCAATGATTCCAAGCCTATCTGAGTCCCAGCACCATGACTGTCAACAACAACAACAACAGTGTTGGACTCAAAGCATTGCTTCTCAAAGCAATAAAAATAGACCTTATTCAGAACTACTGGAATAGGGGAAAGAGATCTCAGTATACAACTGGCTCAGTTCCCAATGCAGCATGGACAAGGTGGGGGCGGTGGGATTTATAACCAAGGATGGGGATCAGGGAGTGGAAAATTCAGGAAACACCAGGAGAGATTTTGGCTAGATGACTTGACAGGATTCTTGATGAAGGCATACCAGAGTGATGGGGATCCAGGGTGGGGAATTCTTTTCAGATGCTAAAATTATGTGAAAAGGTGTGACAAGGACAGACATGAAGCCCAAGGTCAAAGCCTACTGCAGAAGAAGGCTTAGAGGAACCTGACTAAAGTCTGGTCAGGGAGAATCTTTGTCAGCCTGGAGCCTAAGGAGAGTTCAGAAGGCAGGGGCACTCATCAGTAAACTTCTATGGAAAATTAGGAAGGAAGGAGGGAGGCCACCAGGAGGAACTGAAGAATCTACTAATGTTTTCTTTTCACACCTGGTCACTATCCCTGGCAAGCCCGGGGAAGAGGACTGAACCAGACACTGACTGATTATTCCAAAAGCCTATTGGGAATTTATACAAATGTGTGTTGACAGGATTTCTTTAGAATAGGAAAGACTGTTTGGGGGGAGGGAGGTGTTCATTTTTTTTAATTTTTTTTTTTACATTTATTTACTTATGAGAGACAGAGAGAGACAGCTCAAACTGGGGAGGATCAGAGAGAGAGGGAGATACAGAATTTGAAGCAGGCTCCAGGCTCTGAGCTGTCAGCACAGAGCCCGACGCAGAGCTCAAACCTACAAACCATGAGATCATGACCTGAGCTGAAGCCGGATGCTCAACTGACTGAGCCACCCAGGCGCCCCCAGACTGTTTTTGTTTTTATAGACCCCTGTCTCTGCAAAGGACAGGGACGTTCTCAGGGTGGGTCACAGAATTTTGAGATCACATAATCATTTTATTCATTCATTCATCTAATCAACTTATATTCATTTCCTATCTCCTGTGTGGCAGGCTCTATGCCCGGCACAGGGGACACAAAGTTGAACAACACAGATGGAATACCTACCCCAAGGAGTCTGGTCACTGGAACAAATTCCTCCAGGTCAGCAATTCATGAATTAGCTAAATAATGGCTTCCGAATTTTTACTTGTTTCCAACTTCTAGCTAACGCTGCACCTTTCCTCCCAACCCCTCTAGCTGGAGAGATTAACCTTTTTCAACAGTGTTAATCCCCACCGGGAATGTCTATAAGTGACAATAGTAATATTTTTTGCTCAGCCAACTTGGTGGTGTTAATTGAAATGAAACATCTGGTTATCCTCCACGGGTGCCTTTTATAACTGTCAGATACACGAGCAGCAGGAGCTAAGGAAGAAAATCTCAAGTGGAGAAAACATTTGTGCCATTAACAACCCACAAGAAAGAAGGATCTGGATACAGAGGCCCAGAAACACAACTGAAGAAAGATCTATGATAACGACCATGCTTTTTTCTCACTCTTCCCATTGTCCTAGGGCCAATAAAGACCTAGAGAACAAGGGCACCTGGGAGGCTCCATTGGTTGAGCATCCAAATTTGGCTCAGGCCATGATCTCACAGTTCGTGAGTTCGAGTCCCACATCAGGCTCTGTGCTGACAGCTCAGAGCTCGGTGCCTGCTTTGGATTCTGTGTCTCCCTCTCTCTCTCTCTGCCCCTCCCTGACTTGTGCTCTCTCTCAAAATTGAATAAACATTAGAAAAAATTTAATTAAAAAAATAAGACCTAGAGAACAGATATACTCATATCACATGATAAATGCCCAGTGGGCAGAGCTGTAATTACTAACCTTCAAGTCTTTTTTTTAGGTCACCTGCTGCATTCACAGAGGGATCTACTTCCTTTACAGGGGTTAACCCAGTTCCAGAATAAACTCCTTCTGTGTAACCCACTGAGGAATGTTCCAAGATAAAGTCCCATGCAATACGACTCTACCCCCTACCACTCTATCCACAATTTATTTAGATACATTCAGTATAAATAAATCCCTGAACATGAAGTAGTTTACTTCAGCCTGTTGTACCACTCAGCTTCACATTGAGCTGGGGCAAAAACATGGGAAAGATTTGGTCTGGAAGAGTTCATTGTTAGTTCCTTTGGAGTGTGAGCCTAAACTTTCACATGGCCCAAAGGGATATCCAACACTGGCCTCAAAAGAGAAAACAGACCAGGATCACTTTTAACCATTACCCAGATAAAGGTAACAGCTCACTTCTTTAAGCTTCAGAGTATTCTAATACCCTTCCAAGGCTATGCATCCAAGGTGGCACCACATGAACTTACTCTGTGTAGTTAACATGCTTGAAGATTAGCAACTTCATATGGTTCTACCTAACAGATGCCCAAAGAGTGTCACAGTTGGGATGGTATTTATATTTAGAAAAATACAACTGTAGCATTAGGGTTGACTGATACATTGTATGGAGCCTGTAGGCTACAGAAGGCCCATCCAGAATTACAGAGTGATAAAGAGGTCAAACAGAAGAAGAAGATAAAACAAAAACAAAAAAAAAGAAGATGATATAACATTTGTAAATATAGATACACCTAACAGGAACATGGAAATATATAAAGGAAATGTTAACAGACCTAAAGAGGGAAATTGATAGCAATACAGTAACAGTAGGGACCTTAATACCCCCTTTATATCACCAGATAACACCATCCAGACTTGAAATCAAGAGGGAAACATCAGCCTCAAATGATACACTAGACCAGATGGACTTAATAGATATATACAGAATGTTCCACCCAAAAGCAGAATATACATTCTTCAAGTGTACACGGAACATTTTCCAGGATGGATTGCATGTAAGGCCATAAAACAAGTCTCAATAAATTTAAGATTGAAATTGTATCAAATATCTTTTTCAGCCATGTTGTTATGAAACCAGAAATCAATTACAAAAGGAAAACTGTAAAAATCGCAAGTATGTGGAAATTAAACAACATGCCACTGGGTCAACAAATAAATCAAAGGGGAAATTTAAAGAAAAAAGACCTGGAGACAAATGAAAAAGGATATACAACATTCTGGAATCTATGGGATACAGAAGTGGTTCTAAAAGAGGGAAGTTCAGAGTGATACAGGCCTATCTCAAGAAACAAGAAAAATCTCCATCGAGCTCTATATCTAGAGAAATTATAAAAGATCTAGAGAAAATATAAAAGAACAAAGCCCGAAGCTATAAGGAAGGAAGGAAATGAGAGCAGAAATAAGTGAAATAGAAACTAGAAAGAAAATAACGATAAAACTAAGAGCTGGTTCTTTGAAAAGATAAACAAAATTGACAAATCTTCAGCTAGACTCACCAAGAAAAAAGAGCACTCAAAATCAGAAATGAAAGAAGTTACACCAACACCACAGAAATACAAAGGATCCTAACAGACTATTATGAACAATTATATGCCAATAAACTGAACAACCTAGAAGAAATAGATAAATTCATAGAAACATACAATCTTCTAAAATGGAAATATGAAATAGTTAGAAATCTGACTAGATCAATTGGTAGTAATCATGTATACTCCCAACACACATGTTCATTGGCTTCATTGGTGAATTCTACCGAATATTCAAAAATATTTAATACCTATCCTTCTCTAGCTCTTCCAAAAATTGAAAAGGAAAGGATACTTCCAGACTCATTTTAGGAGGCAGTATTACCCTGATACCAAAACCAGATAAGGACATCAACCCCTCCCTATAACAAAGTCACAGGCCAGTATCCCTGATGAACATAGGTACAAAAATCTCAACAAAATGTTAGCAAGCCAAACCAATAGTAAATTAGAAGGATAATATACTATGATTATATGGGATTTATTCCAGGTATGCAAGATGGTCCCCCACATACACAAAAATCAACATGATATACCATGTCCACAAAATGAACAATAAAAGTTTTATTATCTCAATAGATGCAGAAAAAACATTTGACAAGATAACATACATTCATGATAAAAGCTCTCAACAAAGTGGGTAGAGAGGAAACAAATCTCACATATGTTAAGTCCACAACTAACATCATACTCAATGGTGAAAAACTCAAAGTTTTCCCTCTAAGATGAGAAACAAGATAAGAATGCCCACTCACATCACTTTTATTCAACATAGTGTTGGAAGTCTAAGCTAGAGCAATTAGGCAAGAGAAAGAAATAAAAGGCATCCAAACTGCAAAGGAAGAAATAAAATTGTCACTATTTAAGGAAAGGATTTCATATACAGAAAATCCTAAAAGCTCTGCCAAAACACTTCAAATAAACAAATCCAATAAAGGTACAGAGTGTAAAATCAACATGCAATGCTTGCTTATGTTTCTATACAGTGACAAACTATGGGAAAGAGAAATTAAGAAAAAAATCCTATTTATAACTATATCAAAAAGAAAAATAACATACTTAAGGATTAATTTAACGAGGCCAAAAAGCTATATACTCCTAAATTCTTCACAGCAATAGCACAAACATCCTGAAATTGGTATGGAACCACAAAAAGCTCCCAAATAGCCAAAGCAATCCTAAGAACAAATCTAGGCATTTGTTGGTCTCCCAACAAATGGCATTGGGAAAACTGGATAACCACATGCAAAAGAATGCAACTAGACCCTACCTTGCATCATACACGGAAATTAACTCAAAATGGATTAAAGACTTGAATATCTGAGGCCATACAACTGCCTGAAAGAAAACATAGATGGTGAGCCACTTGACACTGAATTGGTCCAACACCAAAATCAAAGGCAACAGAAACAAAAACAAGTGGTACTATTAACGCTAAACTAAAAGCTCCTGCACAGCAAAGGAAACCATCAAGAACATGAAAAGGCAACCTTCTGCACAGGAGAAAATGTTTGCAAGTCCTATAATCAATAAGGAATTAATATCCAAAATATATTTTAAGAACTACAATTTGATAGCACAAAACAATCTGATTAAAAAATGGGCAGAGGAACTGGACATTTTTCCAAAGACATCCAGATGGCCAAAAGACACATGAAAAGATGCTCAACATCACTCATCATCAGGGAAACACAAATCAAAACCACAAGGAGACATCGCCTCACACCTGTCAGACTGACTTACAGATAAGAAATAACCAGTGATGTCAATGACGTGGAGAAAAGGGGACCCTCATGTCATGCTGGTGAAAACGTGTACTGGTTCAGCCACTGTGGAAAACAGTATGTTGGGTGCTCAGTTAAAAACCAAACTACCATTTGAATGAATCAAAAGCAGTACATATACACAATGGAATATTCAGCTGTGTCTGCACTAGATTAATGCCCTCCAGTGTGCTTCAGCATGGTCTCTGTCAGTGTGGCCTCTTGGGGACCGTCCACCCCATCCCACACTCTTGGATAGAAGGAGTTCCTAAAGAAAGAGGAGAGAGGGAAAGAGAGAAAACAGGTTAGGGAGGGGAAAGACGTCATATAAATTTAGAGTGCTTCCAGCTGCCTGGACCTGAACTCCAGTGGCTTCGGATAACTGGTATCATTTCTCACACCTCTAATGCCAAAAAGTTCAGCATAGATAGTCCAGGAAGAAGTATTTGTAGTGAGTCCTCCAAAGCCTGTCGGCTGTGACCTCACGGGTCAAAAATGGCTTCTGTAACTCCAACCACCATGGTCACGGTCAGGGTAGGGAGAAGGGGAAAGAGACAGCTCCCAACTGGCCTACTGTGCTCGTCAGCAAAGCGAGTTTCCCTGGCAGCCTGGCACACCGCTCTGGCTAGGCAGACATCAGCTGCATCTCTTTGGCCATGACAGTCCCATGGACACCTACCCGAAAATGATGCTGGACCCAAAGGTACTTGGTGGTGAGTCAGGCTGGGGCAAGGCTGAGCTTCCAGAAGCAGCACTCTAGTCCCTGGGGACCAACTTCACAGGTTTCAAGAGACCACTGTGGGGCACCTGGGTGGCTCAGTCAGTTGAGCTTATGACTTCGGCTCGGGTCATGATCTCATGGTTCATGGGCTCGAGCCCCGCGTCGGGCTCTGTGCTGACAAATCAGAGCCTGGAGCCTGCTTCTGATTCTGCGTGCCCTTCTCTCTCTGCCTCTCCCCTGCTCATGATCTGTCTCTGTCTCTCAAAAATAAATAAATGTTAAAAAAAAAAAAAGAAAAGAAAAGAAAGAACAAAAGACCACAGTGGGGGCAGCTGGCAGAGAGGAAATGGTATTGTAGTGTCTGACCAGGAGCCATGGTGCTCCTCCAGAGCCTTTACCCAGCAGCATCAACGGCCTCCAAGTCCCCACCACCATCTGAGTAGCCTGGTCCCTCAACCTCAACCTTCCCTCTGAAGAGACAGAAGCCTGTTCGGCACCTTGTTTGGGGGTAACTTGTTTCTAGATGCACCGCCTGGAGCTTCTCCTGCAATGCTCCACAACTTCATAAACAGTTACCTCTTGTAAGTATGCTTTTGGTTTCCGCTTTCTGCAACAGGTCCCTAACTGACACATGAACCTGCTATTCCTGCCACAGGTGGAAAGGTGGGGAGCCAGCTCTGCGGGGCCTCAGCCTGTCCCCGGGCCTGGCCAGATGACCCAGGAGAGCCCACTCGCCTCGGCCACCCCAGGCTCCCATAGGAATGCCTTAACTCTCCAGCCCGGCTTCAGTCACAAACCTCTGAATCTAAATATCCATGTGTTGCTGTTTTTTCCCATGAACAAAGGACACTTCTTTGACATCCTTTGGCTTGGGGGTTCCCTATTTTTCTTTTCTTTCTCTGATGTGAAATGGCTCCAGGACTAATAATACCCTAAGGCATAGAGATAACACAGAGTGGGCAGCCTCTGGCGTTTATAAGGAGTTTTGGAAGTTCTGTCTCTCTAAACCACAATTTCCTGGGACTTCACAGATTTCTCCTCCTGTGGAATTACCTTCGAAGAAGAGAGATTACAAGGAAAGACAGATGCATAAAGATTCTTTGCAGCAAGCGTGTGTTGACTCAGAACAGGGCACAAGGACCGACCTGAATTCAGAGCCCCTGGGGCCGGAGCTCCTGGAGGTTAAGGGACTCTGTGTTTACCACCGTGCACTAAGCACCTTCAGCAGGATCAGGCATGTTGGGTGCTCGATCCGCGCTGAATTACTGAGTGTGTGCAGACAGCCCGGAGCGTGCTCCCCATCCAGCCTCCAACATCAGACGCCAGAGCCAGGTGAATGGGAATGCCAGCCTCCCTCATCCGGGTCTCCATGCTGCCCTTCCCCGCCCCCCTTACCTGGTACACGTGCTTTGCTCTGGACAAGATGACTGAATTGTAAAGAAAGCAAAGGCTGTGGCTGACTCCAAGACCCACAGGGGCCTCCTGCAACAACCGCTTCCTAGAGGCCATCTCTAACCTCAGTGAACAGAGCCCTGAACCCCATTGAGAAAAATTGCCTCGGATCGCTTTCCTACCCCCCAAGGAGAGGCAGATCAAGGCATGGATTACCTCAGGCAACTTTCAAGACTGCCCACTGGAAGTGGCACTTAAATAGCAATAAAAGGTGATGAGGTGGGCAAAATTATAACATTTAAGAAATCAGATATGAAGAAATATTCTGGAAGCCAATTGAGGAGTATGTGTGCACCTGCCCGCGTGTGTGTGAGGAGTGGGAGGGCAAGGCTGCCAAGGAACATGCTTAAGCAATAACAGATATTCTCTAAATAGCTGTGTTAGTTACTGGTTTAAGACACAAACATGTATCATCTCACATAGTGTCTGAAGTCAAGAATCTGAGAGCAGCCTGGCTGGGTGGTTCTGGTCCAGGGTCTCATGAGGTCCCAATGGGGCATCACCTAGCACCGCAGCCTCCAGGGGCCTGGCTGGCATCAGTGGGTCCACTCCCAGGGTGGCTTACCCACGCAGCTGGTGGCAGACACCCGCACTCCTTGCTGGCTCCTGGCAGGAGGCTTCGGGTCCTCACCGGCTCCTGGGTGTCCTCACAACGTGAGGGGTCCACGACCAGGTGAACAAACAGAAGCCATGATGCCTCTATGACCCCAGCCCTGAAGGTACGCCCTGACACTTCCGCTTTGTCTATTCCTTAGCAACTGGTCTCATCCACACTCCTGGGCAGGGCAGGAAGTCCTGCCCTCCTGAAGGAAGGCAGAACCAAGAATCTGTGGACATTTTAGAGTACCTTCTAAGAAAGGTGGATCTGGTTAGCTATGGGGTGGGAGGGGAGTGTCTCCTAAATTCAGCGTGCAATCTTAAGGCCAGGGGCGAAATGCTCAGAGGACTGAAAAATCCTCCCTCCTCCATCCCTCCCCAAATGTGCCTCCATTTTCCTCTACACCAACATGTGAGGACTCCTTCAAGAGTGCTCCCTAGCTTGTCAAAGAAAGCACTCAAAGATTAGAAGAGATGGAGATTACACAATTCAACCCCCTCTGGTGGTCCTTTCTCACATTAGGGGAGAAAAAAAATTATTTTTTTTCTGAAGGTCGCAGTTCACAAAATAAAACAGAAGTTTAATTGTAAGATAACAGAACAACTCTCCTCTCCAAAACATTGCCACCACATCCAAAACCCAGCATAACCCGGATTGCAAGGAAGAGAAATGCAAGACTTGCGTTGGTTCAGGAGGGAGTTTCTAGAGAAATGCAAAGACAACAGGGACGAAAACAAGGGCATCAGAGGAAACACACGGCTAGAGCAACCAGAAAACAGCCCAGCTTACCCAGACAGACGGATCTGAGACCACACGCCAAGGGGCACCTGGGGGGCTCAGTCAGTTAAGCATCCGGCTTTGACTCAGGTCATGATCTCATGGTCCGTGAGTTTGAGCCCTGCATCAGGCTCTGTGCTGGCAGCTAGCTCAGAGCCTGGAGACTGTTTCACATCCTGTGTCTCCCTCTCTCTCTGACCCTCCCCTGCTCGTGCTGTCTCTGTCTCTCAAAAATAAATTAAAAAAAAATTTTTTAAATGTATTTTGAAACCACACACCGAATATACTTCAGTTCCTATTACCTAATGTGTCACGTCCAGCTTACAAGAAAAAAAGAAACACAAGATGTGATCAAAGGGAAAGTAAGTCTAAAGAGACAACACAGGCCTCAGAACCAGAGACATCTAGCAGAGATTTTTCCATATTCTCAGAGTGGGATTCTAAAACAACGGATTAACATGCTATCAGTTGTAATGACAAAGTGGAGGACATGCAAGAATAGATGGGCAACAGAAGCTGAGAGGTCGAAATAACACACCAAAGGGGATTGTTAGAGAGGAAATGAAGAAGGCCTTTGACAAACGCCTCAATAGACCGAATGTGGTCAAGGAAAGAATCGACAAGCTTAAAGAGCCATCACAGAAACTTCTAAAAATGAGATCCAAAAAATAGATAGATACATACACAAATTAAGTAAAAAAGAACATCCGAGTCCAGTGGGACAATTACAGGGGGCATAATACACACAGGGGATGCCAGGAGAGACAAGTAAACGGGGAAATATTTGAATAATGACAGTCCCCCATGACACTAAACCACAGATCTGGGAGATGCAGAGAACACCAAACAAAATAATACCAACATCTACACCCATGCACATTATATTAAAATTGCAGAATATCAGAGGCAAAAAGGGAAATTCTCAAAGAAGCCAAAGGGAAGAAAAAATCCTTTCTTATAGAGAAACAAGGAGAAGACTCACAAAGGACTTGACTTCAGACACCAGGCAAGAAACTAGTGTCATAAACTATTAGGGGGAAAACCACCACCAACCTAGAATTCTGTATCCAGTGAAATTATCCTACAACGTGAAGGAGAAATACTTTTTTAGACAAACAAAAACGGAATTTGTCATCAGACCTATCTTCCAAGATGATGCTAACATTCTTCAAAAAAAAGGAAAATGATAGAGGTCAGAAACTCCCATCTCTGTAAATAAAGGTGAAGGAATAAATGAAGGCAGAATAAAATACTTTCCCAACCTTTATTGATTTAGTACATAACTTTCAGGGCCGCTGAGTGGCTGCCAATTGTCAAAACCAATTGGTTTTGGCTCAGGTCATGATCTCAAGGTCGTGAGATGGAGACCAAAGTGGGGCTCTTGTGCAGACAGTGTGGAGTCTACTTGGGATTTTCTCTCTTCCTTTGTCTCTTCCCCTCCCCTACTCACACTGTCTTTGTCTCTCTCAAAACAAATAGATAAACTTAAAAACCTTTTTTTAAATAGATAACTTTCTTCAGTGTAATAGTACCTACACATTGCATGACCACAGCTTACGGATGGGTGAAGTGAAGGGCAGCAATGTTACAAAGACTTGAGAAAATGGCAATATAGCTATAAGGTGTCCACACTACTCACCAAGTCATATAGCATTATTTGAAAGTGGACCTACATTATTTATAAATAATACTGCACACTGTATGCTAATTACTGAGAAAAACTTTTAAGAAGTACAATTGATAGGCTGACAGAACAAAAACTGTCACTATAGAAAATCTCAGTTAAAACCAATGAAGGATCGGGACACCCAGGTGGCTCAGGTGGTTAGGTGTCTGACTTCAGTTCAGGTCATGATCGTGCAGTTCATGGGTTCAAGTCCCATGTTGGGCTCTGTGCTGACAGCTCCGAGCCTGAAGCCTGCTTTGGATTCTGTGTCTCCCTCTCTCTCTGCCCCTCGTCTGCTCACACTCTGTCTCTCTCTCCCTCTCTCTCTCTCTCAAAAATAAACACTAATTTTTTTTAAAAAACCAACGAAGGATGGTTACCAGAGGGGAGGTGGGTAGGGGGATGGGCACAATACGTAATGAGGATGAAGGAGCACAGAGGCCTTGAAGAGCTCCGAGTGCTGTAGGAAGTGCTGCACCACTAAATTGTACACCTGAAAGTAGCATGACATCATATGTTAACTGGAATTTCAACAAAAACTTAAAAAATCAAACCAATGAAGGATAAAAAGAGGAAAATGTTAAAAAGAATTAATGCAATGAATAAAATGTGCTTACCAGTATGGTAGACATTAATCCAACTATACCAATAATCATTTTCAATGTGAATAGTCTGTATATACCAATTAAAGAAACAGCTGATAAAAAAATCAACTGTAAGTTGTCTACCAGAAACCAACTATAAATAGATTAAAAATAAAGGGATGTAGAAAAATATATCGACTAACAATAATCAAAAGAAAGCTGAAGTAGCTTGATTAACTGGAGACAAGCAGAATTCAAAGCAGAGAAAATTAACCCGGGTGAAGAGGGAATTACACAATAATGAAAAGCTGATTCTCTGCGAAGATTTACTACCCATTAATGTGTATATGCCTAACAACGGAGCATCAAAATAAATGCGGCCAAATCTGTTAGAACTAAAGGGATAAAAAGACAAATCCAATATTAACCCCCCTCCATCAGTAAGCCCACAGGTCCAGCCGGCAGAAAATCAGTAAGGACATAGTCGAACTGACCAGCACCATCAATCAGCTGGATGTAACTGGCATTTATAGACTACTTCATCCAGGAGCAGAATATATAGTCTTTTCAAACGCAATGGACTGAATACATTTGGGACCATAAAAAACACATTTAAAATAATAAAAGTCATACAAAGTATGCTCTTGGACTACAACAGAATTAAACTGGAAGTCAGTAAGATCGCTGGGAAAACCCTAGACATAGACTTCTAAAAAAAAGAGCTGAGTCAAAGAATGCTCAAGGGGATTTTTTTTTAAATAAAAATTCAAATGACCAAATGTGGGAAGACAGGGGAAAAGCAGTACTTCAAGGGAAATTTGTAGCATTCGATGCATGTATTAAAAAAGATGATCCGGAATCTGTGATCCAAGCTTCTACCTTAGAAATTGAGCAAGGAGAGCAATATAAACCTACAGCAGATAGAATACAAGTTAGAACAGAACTCAATAAAGTCGTTAACATTGAAACAGAGAAAGTCCATAAAACCTAAAAGCTAGTTCTTTGATGAATAAAAGTGATAAGCCTCTCTCCAAGCTAACAAAAAAGAAGTCAAAAATTACTAACACAATGAAACTTTGGATTGCAAGTAACTTGTTCTGCAAGTGTTCTGCAAGATGAGCAAACATTTCTAATACATGTTAACTTGATAAATGAGCGATGTCTTCCAATGTGAGCGGTATGTGATGCCGAATGTCACATGATCCCAAAGGTGGTTCGTTCTCTTTCTCTCTCCCACCCCCCCACGGGATTGTGGGTAATCATTTCCCATGCCAAATGCTTGGTCTCAGGCCACGGCATTTGGCAGAAATCAGTCATGTTTCAGAATGTTGGAAACAGCCCACAACTGGCACTAGAATATTTTTTGTCACTTCAAAGTCCCCATGGACAGTCTTTCCTTTTCCATACAGCAGTAAATCTAGGAATGCTTTGCCTGATTCTAGGTCATTGGATAGGTTCCTTGTTAAAATTGCATGAAAAGAAACAGTTTCATACAGAGAGAGAGGCAAACCATAAGAGACTCTTAAATACAGAGAAGAAACAGAGTTGATGAGCGGGGAAGGAGGTGAAAATGGGTGATGGGCATTGAGGAGAGCACCTGGGATGAACACTGGGTGTTGTAAGTAAGGGATGAATCACGGCAGTCTAGTCCCAAGGCCAAGAGCACACTATATATACTGTATGGTAGCTAACTTGGCAATAAGTATTTTAAAGAGCAATGAGAGAGAGAGAAAGAAAGAAGATTCCATTGAGCCAGTAGACAGCAGTGATTCGTGGAATCATCCTACACAACAACCCTCCTCTCTCGTCTCCCTCACACCAGCCACAAAGGCTTTCAAGAGAAGTGCAGGTTAACTTTTTTCTTTCTGTTTTATAGTTTTATTATTTTGTATTATATGACAGTATTGTACTCATTTTTATATGAATATTTTAGGTTGTGGAACAAATCATCTGAGTTTCCATTGTTTCTTATGGGGAAATTCATTTTGATAGACAAGTGCTTCGGATTACAAGCATGCTTTCTGAGTGAATTATGCTTGCAAAGAAATGTTTTACCATAGTAGGAAAGAGGGAATGTCACTATATCAATCTCATAAATGCTAAGAAGATAAGTACCATAGACAATCTGTACCCACAAATATAGTTCCCTGGAAGAAACGGACAAATTCCTTGAAGAACACCATCCACCCAAACTGACACAAGGAGAAACAGATCATCTGAACAGGCGGGTAAGAAGACTCCAAACTCCCCCTCCACAGAACACACCAAATTGCACGTATTACTAGGCTATTTCCTCTTGAAGAACTGAGGGCTGACAAATGGTAAGGCAACAGTTAGAGACGGGAAGACACAGTAACTGGGCACCCCTCACCCCAACACTGGGAACAGCAGTGGAAGACAGTACAGGGGCCCAGGGGAAAGCCACGGTGTGTGAGAGCACCGGGCATATAAAAGACACAACTCTAGAACTCTGCCAGAGCGGTAGGAGAGCTCTCCAGGTCAGAGGGACTGGAGAATGACACGGCTCATGGGCCCACTCCACCTTGGAAACCCAGACTACAGCTGAGTCTGAAAACATAATGGCTGGGGGTCCAGTCATCTCAGGGAGTTTGCGTTTCAGTGGGCCCAGGGCCCACTGGCCCGCGCCAGCCCGAGATGCACTGGAAGACAGAAAAGAAAGCCATGGTTAAAAAGGGCCAAGGAACGGCAAGAACTCTCTCTCCCCATCCAACTCAAAATCCTAGACCATTAACAGGGTCTGGTTGCTGTAACCAGCAGGTCAAAGCGTCACAGGAAGCTTGTGACCTCAGTAAGCCCACACTAGCTGCCCTGTGGTGCTGGGGCACAGAAAACAAACCACAGTTTTGTGGGGGCTTACATTTTTTAATGTTTATTTGTTTTTTGAGAGAGACAGACAGACAGAGCACGAGCAGGGGAGGGAGACACAAAATCTGAATCAGGCTCCAGGCTCTGAGCTGTCAGCACAGAGCCCGATGTGGGGCTTGAACTCGTGAACCATGAGATCATGACCTGAGCCAAAGTCAGATGCTTAACCGACTGAGCCCCCCAGGCACCCCTTATGGGTTTTTTTTTTAATTTTTACTGTTTTCATTTCACTTTTTTACCTTAAGATTTGTCGTTTTTACTTTTTCATTTCCTTTATTTTTAAATTATTTTTTCTCTATTCTCTCTGTAAAAAGTCACAGTTTACAAGAGGAACTAGCATAGAAGCCACAGCTTCAGCCAGCCAGCGAAAACCAACAGGCGTCGTCCGCACGGGGGTCACCGTGAATAGAACCCCGCCTTCACCACCGCAAGTATCAGTTTGCCTGATCCATATAAACAAACACAGAAAGTCAAACAAAGTGGAGACAGAGAAATAGCTTCAAAGAACAAGAGACAAACCTCAGCTAAAGAATTAAATGAAACAGGGATAAGCATTACACGTGATAAAGAATCTCAAGGGAGGATCGTAGGGCGACCTGGTGTTTGGTCAACTGACTGATCATCTGACCTGATTTGGGCTCAGGTCATGATCTCAGGGTAGTGGGACCGGCTCCACGTCTGGCTCGAGCTTAGCATGGAGCCTGCTTAAGCTTCTCCCTCTCTCTCTTCTCCCTCTGCCCTTTCCCAACTCACATGTGTGTTCTCAAAACAAAGGAAAAAAAAATAGGCCTACACCTTTTAAATTAAATAATAACCTCCCAGACAAGAAAGCGCTAGGCCTAGAAGGTTTCATTGGTGAATTATACAAAATATTTAAGAAAGAAAGGATACCAATTATCTACAAGGTATTCCACAAAATAGAAAAGGAAATACTCCCTACCTTGTTCTTTGGGCAGGACATTAAGGTAACACCAAGATTATATAAAGATGTTACAAAAAAGGAAAACTTGAGAACAGTAGCTCTCATATGCAGATTCAAAAATGCTCAAAATATTATCAAGATCAATAATGCATTACAAGAATTTAACACTGAGGCACCAGAGTGGCTCAGGTCATGACCTCACAGTTCATGGGTTCGAGTCCTGCATCGGGCTCTGTGCTGACAGCTCAGCGCCTGAAGCCTGCTCAGATTCTGTGTCTCCCTCTCTCTCTGCTCCTCCCCTGCTCACACACTGTCTCTCTCTGTCCTCAAAAATAAAGAAACATTAAAAAAATTTAAAAAAAATAATTCAATACCATGAAACTAGACAAGCTAAGTTTACATCATATGGTGGAAGATATGTTCTATGAAACTTTCCTAAACATTAATTCTAATAAATTCTTAAAACTAAGCGCAGAAAACTCAGTATTGCTCTAAGACCATAGGATCAATTCTATGGCAGAAACTGCCATCTAGCCATCCACCAGGCATCAGGGTCTCTTCCCCCCAGTGTGGCGTGGCGGCTGGAAAGCAGCTGGCCAGCTCACAACTACATTTCCTGGCCTCCTTGCTTCGAAGTGTGGCCACGAGAATGCCTTGCGCTGACGGAAAGCGGGCAGCGATGACAGGTAGGGCTTCCAAGCAGCGTGAAGAAGCAGGGGAGATTTTTTTCATTGCCTATTCTGTCTCTTTCTCCGGAGGCACAAAACGGAAGCACAGGACGGAGACCCCTGTGGCTGGCAGCGCCGTACCGTCCAGGATCCTCTGGAGCAGAGCCTCTTGCCAATCAAGAACACGTACTCGAAGTTTACAGGAGCCAGAACCTCACTGCCACAATAGCCGCCACCAGGTTTTGTAGTAAGTCTGCTACGTACAGCGGTGCCCTTTACTACCACTGCTGCTTTCTCTGTCCAGGTGTCCAGGCCTCCTTGCATCTTGGAAAGCAAAACTCAGAGATGGGTAGAGAGAGTTCTCCCATGAGACAGGTGGTTAGTAAGTGCCACTCAAATAAGTTTTCTGGAGTCAGAAACCCAGTCCTTCTATAGCAACGTTTTTTTAATGTTTATTTTTGAGCAAGAGAGAGTGCCAGTGGGGGAGGGGCACACAGACAGACACACAGACAGAATCCAAAGCAGGCTGCAGGCTGTCAGCACACAGCCTGATGCAGGGCTCAAACCCACAAACCGCAAGATGATGCCCTGAGCCAAAGTCGGACGCTTAACGGGCTGAGCCCCCCAGGTGCCCCTTTAGCAACTTTTTAAACTGAAAGATACAGGGGCGCCTGGGGGGCTCAGGCGGTTAAGCGTCGGACTTTGGCTCAGGTCATGATCTCACAGTTTGTGAGTTCGAGCCCCATGTCGGGCACTGTGCTGACAGCTCGGAGCCTGGAACCTGCTTTGGATTCTGCGTCTCCCTCCTCTCTCTCTCTGCCCCCTTACTTGCATTCTGTCTCTCAAAAATAAATAAACATTTAAAAAATAAGTAAATTGAAAGATACATTCAACTGGCACATACGGAACTTTCTGGCAAACCTGTGAGGACTGCTGGGACAACAACAAAAAATGGTGTGAACTTCGGAAAACATCGCTCGGCTTCGTCCCTTCCTGTCCCCACGCTGTCAGATCTGCTGCAGCTACTGTGCCATGAGGCGCTGTCCTTGGGAAAGTCATGGTCCCAAGGAAACTTCTGCTTCTAAAATTTCCTGAAATCCCTAGCTTGCTGCCATGAGTAAACATCTCCATTTAAACGCCACTTCCTCAGAGAGACCTGGTTTTTACCGCCCATTTGCTACTTGGTTGCCCAAACCATGAATCTGAAATCACCTTCACTGTCTCTCACCCAGATTTTTACAGAGAAGATGGAATATTAAAAGCTAAAGGGGGTGAGGAGTCGTGGCATGTTCCAGAAACAAAGCAGCACTTGAGCAAAGAATGTAGGAGAGACTTTGTTGAGGAACGAGCCTTGTAAGTTGACACAGCCTGAGTGAGTGGCCCTGATTGGTCTCGGCCTGGAAGCTATTTGATGTGAACATGTCATCTCCCCCCTCTAAAACCCTTCAGAAATATTCCTACACCAACAAGGATCAAATCCGAAGTGCTGGGAGGGCTGGGCATAAGATTGATGGTGTTTAAGGGTACGGACTTGTCAAGAGCAGTAAACGAACCAGAGATCAAACGCACAGCACACCGAATGCAGACAGTACTGTCCGGTGATTATCTAATGTAACACTGCTACCACGGCAGTCACATTACAGTATCTAAATGTATCAAAATAAGACACTGTACACCTTAAGTGTATTAGGATGGTCTATGTCAAATGTTTTCAATGAAATATTTTTTAATCTAAAGAGCTTCCCATGGCTTAAAATATTCTATAATTTCTATATCGTCTGCATGTTCCTGAACACAGCAACTGACTTTCTGTTCCCTCCAACTGTCTACAAAACCTTCTTCTTCCTGTCAGAAAGCAGCCTTTGATTCATCTTTCCAGACCCAGTTCAAATGCTCCTCCTTGTACAAAGCTCACCTCCCAGGAGCCTCCAGGCCCTTCGCCCTCTGTGTTTGCGGTCCTCGTTACACGCCCTTTCCTGCACCTATCACTCCATCATGTACGGGAGAGTGATTAGATTGTTACCTTTCCAGGGACTAGTGCTGGGGACTTTTCGCTGCCTCCCCAGTGCCAAACCCGTGTCTGACACTTAAATATGTGATATCATGATGGTAAAAAAGAAAAAAAAGCAAAATCTAAGCATCAGGACTCAGGGAATAGGAACGTGAGCAGCTTGACCAAACCACTCACTTGCATGCACACCTATTCAACTGGTGGAAATCATCAAAGAATCGTTTTTAAGTCTCTGGCTTACTAACACACCGACGCATTCACTGAGCAGCATCTACGGAAACTTGACAAGAATGGACTTGGTACGAAGAGGGGGAGACCGGCTTGTGACTGTGCCACCACTACCATCTCCAGCTGTGCTGTGGAAGAGCCACTGCAGGTGAAGTGGGCAGCTGGGGAACATGAGCGCGGTCCGTCTCCCCTCCAGCTCACTGCCACAGGAGATCTGAGCTGGATGGCAGCGGCTGCACCCTCTCTGAGACCCAACCTCTGCTTAGAGGTTAGCTCTGGGTGGATCAGCCAGGGACTAGCAAGCCACACCCACCCCTGCCCCACTGGGTCAGCCAGGGACTAGCAAGCCACACCCACCCCTGCCCCACTGGGTCAGCCAGGGACTAGCAAGCCACACCCACCCCTGCCCCACTGGGTCAGCCAGGGACTAGCAAGCCACACCCACCCCTGCCCCACTGGGTCAGCCAGGGACAAGCAAGCCACACCCACTCCTGCCCCACTGGGTCAGCCAGGGACTAGCAAACCACGCCCACCCTCCCCTGCCTCATCCTACAGAGGTTCTGCCCAGAGAAAGCACAAATTCTGACCTATTGGTTGGCTCAGCATTGAACTGTGCTAATCATAAGGTAACCACTAAAAGTTGAGCCTTAAAAAAAAACAAAATGGAAAAAATCTGAGTAGAGAGACCAGAGGCTTCACACTGGGTGGGAGAGGGTGGATTTCATAGTATTATTGCAGCCAAGTCACCAAATGGTTAAGCAAACAGGTAAGAACAACAAGTTCTGAAAAGAGGGATCAGTAACCCAGGGTTACTGGGTACAAATGTTTTCCCAAACATTTCAATACAAGCGACACCTGGTTGGCTCAGTCCACCTAGCGTCCATCTCTGGATTTCTGCTCAGATCATGATCTCAGGGCTCTGACTTCAGGACCTGCATGGGGCTCTACACTGCCAGTTGGATGGAGCCTTCTTGGGATTCATTCTCTCTCTCTCTCTCTTTCTCTCTCTCTCTCTCTCTGCCCCTCTCCAGATCACTCTCTTTCGAAGTAAATAAATAACACTTAAAAAAATTTTATAAAATATTTCAACACAAACGGGTGAGACTTAAAATAAGTGTGACACAAATAGGGGGAAAAATGCAAGCAGAGAGACTTAGGAGTCCCAAAGGTTGGACTTAAAGACTTCAAAGCCACTGTTATTAATATGCTAAAAGAACCAAAAAAAGCATGTTTAAAAGAATTACAGAGTGTAACGGCTCAACAAATTAAAAATGGCAACAAACTTAGAAATCCTAAAAAGCAGCTGAGATTTCTAGAATTGAGCATCTCCATTACCGAATAACAAAGTTACTGCTGGGAAGGGGGAGGGAGGTACTCAGTCACAGGTCTGAGCTTGTACAACGAACTGCAAACCTCAGGACAGATCAACACACATCATGTAACCTGAAAAATAAAATAAGGAAAATACATAAAAATGAAGAGCGCCTCTGTGACATGTAGCGAACTAGTAAGTGGACCAATGTACGGCATGATGGTCTGATTAGAGGAGTGGAAAAAATCGTAAAGACACATGAATATTTTTTGACTTTGAGGAAAACCGTTCATCTGCAGTCAAGAGGCTCAACAAATTCAAGGTAAAGACAAGGATATTCACGCTTAGATACATCACTGCCTAGATGTCGAAAGACAGAGATGGCAAATAAAGTCTTGAAAGCAGCAAGAGAAAAAGGATTCACTTACATCCAAGAGAACCCCAAGGAGATTAACTACTGACTTCTCATCTGAAATAACGGAGGCCAGAAGGCAGTGGGGTGGCATATCCAAAGTCCTGAAGGGGAAAATGTCACCCAGGATTCCTACTTACAGCAAGACTACCTTTCAAGCCGAATGCAAAAAATAAACACACTCCGGGTAAGCAGACACAGAACGTGTTGCTGGCAGACCTGGACATAGAACAAATAGAAAAGGAAGTTCCTCAGGCTGAAAGGAAGTACCACCACATAGAATTCACATACATAAAGACAAAAATTGCTCCATAAAGGTAATTAGATGGAGACCTATTAAAGGGCAGAATAATTACATCTTACTTCTCCTTTTCCACATTTAGTAAAAGGGAAATTGCATGGAACAATACCTAAGATTTCCACTCCAGGAAGATGAAGTACCTTTTTCTATTTTCTAAGTGCAATGAAAATCCCTGATGTCATATACGAAACGCAAACTGATGTTTCATATACACGAACATCAGATGAAGAGGAGGAGAAAGATCAGAGAGAGGCCACAGGACCTGAGGAATAACATGGTCCAAGGTCCCCCACCGGAAGCTGGAAAAAGTCCATGGGTGCAGCAAGAAGTCCCCAAGAAAAGTTTGTTACCTCTAGACAAGAGACCAGGAATGGGGTATCCTAACAGGACAGAAAACTTTACAATAACAGCTACTCTGTTCCAACAGAATACCACAGGAAAAAAAACTGCCTCCCCAAATGTGCTCCTGCCAGCAAAGGCCACATGAAGAGCCTGGGCTTCACCCTTGCCAATAAGGAAACACCCAACTCTCCACCCAAATGGCGTCAAAGAAGACCGAATGCATAAGTGGGAGTTTCCTCTCTGTCGGCAGTGAGTGACAAGTCCCTGCCAGTGGCCTCCGGAGACCAGATGGGGAGCTTGCGCTTCTGCCTCATGCAGTACTGTAAGGTGCCTGCACTTCTCTCTACAGGGTAGAATCAGAGGAGCCCAAACAGAAGGTCCCAGTTGTACCACATTCTGCAGGAACAAGGCCACTTGCTACCGTGTCAGTGGAGGCCCCCTGGAAGGCAGTGAAGACGTGCCCCTCCCTCTCCCTATAAGGTGCTAACAGCTCAGGTCTATCTAGTGTGGAGCCTGAGTTCTCACTGCCCACTCCCCCAGCGGTGACAACGACCCCATCACTGCTTTGTCAATAGAGGCTGCACAGAGGAGCTGGAATCCTACCCCCACCCACAGTGAACAGGTGGGGGTTCCTTTCCTTCAGAACAGCCTCATAGGTGACCCATTGAAACAGGTTTTAAATCCAATGCAGAGTCTTACAGTGTAATATTCAAACTATCTAAGTTTCAATTAAAAAATTCACCAAACAAATACATAGGAAGACTTCCAGCTGAATGAAAAAAAAAAAGAGAGAAATTGAGAATCAACAGATGCTAACCCAACATGACACGGGTTAAAATGACCAGACACATCTTTTTTAAAGGAACTACCATACAAATGTTTCCATGAGCAGTTATGAACATGCTCAAAACACACGAATAAGTCTCAGCAACAAACTCTTAGGGGAAGAGAAAAAAAGCAACCACCACCAAACAAATTTAGAATTAAATAACCAAAATACACTCAAAGAATAAGCTCAACAGAAGAATGTAAAGAATAGAGAAGAATTGGTGAATTGAAAAACAGAAATCTATGATCTGAATCAAGAGAAAATCAACTGAAGACAGAGTCTGAGGAACAAGGCTGTAAGAAAAGATCTACTGCCATGTCAGAGTGCTAGGGAAGGAAAGGAAAAGGTAGGACTAAAAATTTCTGCAAGACACAGGACCAAAAGTTTCCCAAGTTTGTCAAAATACCTAAACCTGCAGACTCAATCTGAGGGAACCCCAAACAGAATAAACCAAAAAATATCCACCCTGAGACCCAGCATAGACTTTTGAAAACAAAAGGGGAAGAAAAATATTTGAAAGAAACCAGAGAGAAAGTTTATCTGCAGATACTGTGGAGGGCAAGGAGGAAGGGGCATGAGGAGACTTTTCTAGTGCTGACAGAAACCAGTGGCCAAGCCAGACTTCTGTACCTGGGGAAAATAGTTCTTCAAAAATGAGAGACATCAAGACCATACTCGAAAAAGGAAAGTTATGAACTGTTGCCAGCAGATCTACCCTAAAAGAATGGCTCAAAGAAGTCCTCTAAATTAAAAGAAAATAAAAGAATCATTGAAATATTAGGAAAGAAGGAAGATCATGGTAGGCAACAATGTAGGTGACTGTAATTGACTTCCCGTCTCCTCTTGAGTTTCCCAATTACGTTTGACCATTGAAGCAAAAATTATAATCCTGTCTAATAGGATTCTTTTTGTATGCAGAAATATATGCCTATATTTAAGGCATATATTATGAATGGAAGGGTAGAGGGCTCTCCAGCACTGTCACAGACTATGAGTCTGGAGTTCTCTCGTCCAGCGAGAGAGCAGATGCGGAATTGAATACAAGAGAGGCTAATGTCCAGGAGACAAGAGCCCCAAATGAGTTTCATCTCTGTACTTAATGAGCTCACAAGATATTATCCACATGGTGAACATGGAGAAAGTAAGATCTTACACACGTGAATGCTGAAAAAATAGACAGTAATCATTAACTTGTTTAAGAAGCAAAGGGTCTAGGGGGCAAGTGGACTTTGTGATCAAAGTACATTAGTACATTGGCACCAGATGGAAAGTAATTTCCCGCAGATGATATAACAAGTTACTTGTGATCCCATCATACTATCTCACTAACTAACCTCAGGTGATCTCATCTCTTGGTGGCGGCTTCCCACCCTAAGCTTTTTTCTAGCCCATTTATGTAAGTAGAACCTACTTCCCCATGGAGCACAGGTCCATGAATCATACAGGTGATAAAATGACAGAACCATGCGTGCACGTGCGCACACACACACACACACACACACAAACACACACACACACAGTACCTACAAACCAAGTCCCTGATTCTGATTCTGCACTATAATCATGTAAGATGTAAAGACTGGGGAAAACTGGGTGAAAGGCACACAAGATTTCTTGCACCATTTGCAACATGCACCCAACTTTACCAACTCAGACCAGTATCTTATGAACAGAGATACAAAACCCCACAAACTATTAGCACACAGATCCCAGCACGATATAAAAAGGATGATATGCTACAACTAAGTGGGAATCATCCCACAAATGTAAGGTCGATTTAACCAAAGACCAATTATCGTGACATATTCATTCAACAGATTATGCCATAGCCATTAAAAAGAGTGGAATACTGACAACAGCAACAGCCCTGGATGAACTCTGAAAGTGTTGAATGAAAGAAGCCACACAAAAGACCGCCCACTAGATGATTCTGCTTACACGTAATGTCAAGAAAGGGCAAATCTATCGAGACAAATCCACAGAAGAGTGGTAGCCAGGGCTGGGGTTGCGAGGAATGAGGAACGAGAGCTACTACGTACAGGTTTCTTTTTCAGGGTGATGATGAGGTCATAAGATTAGATTCTGGCGATGCAAGAACAGCCCCACAAGTAAACTAAAGTCCAGAGTTACATACTCGAGCAGGGCATTTTATGGACATTAGATCTCAACATGCTTTTTAAAAAAAAAATCACAAAAATGGTCTGCAATCTGTTGATAATTTCGCACAGAGGCCATGCCTCCCGTGAATCTCAGATTCCTGAGCTCAAGACATAGTAAATGTTTGAGGAAGCAGGTAAGTGTGCATCCTTTGTTTACAAAGACAAAGGGAAGAAGACCTTCAAGAACTCTCTAAATCGTGTTTGAATGGAGATAGGTTTGGGCCCAAAAGGATGTACCCAGTTAACTGAGACGTACCTACTGTCCCTACCCTGTGAGGATGGATAGATGAGGGGTGTGGATACGTCTGTATTTGGAACTCAGAGTCCATCCTACGGGTCTGAGGCCTCATCGTGTCACGTACTACAAGCTGTGGAGAGCCTCTCCAGTCTGTTCTCAGGCGTGTAGGTCATGTGCTCAGAGAGCCTGAGTTCCAGTCCCCAGACCCCTCCCCAACCCACCCCCACCTCCCCCGCTGTGGGATCTAGGGCAAGTCCCTCAAGCTCTCTGTGCCTGAAATGCAAAGCGTACAACCATCTCATAGTTGTCGAGGGCTAGAAGAATAAAGCCCTGCAATCAACTTAGGACAGTGGGGCTCCTAAGTTAGGTCTACCGCTAGCCACAACAGAAGGGAGGGCGGCAGTGGTGGTTAAACAGGAAAATTCATGCCTGCAGAAATGATACGAATCTCAAATTAGGAAAAAACAAAGAAGGGGCACCTAGGTGGCTCAGTCATTTGGGCGTCTGGCTTCAGCTCAGGTCATGATCTCATGGTTCGTGGGTTTGAGCCCCACGTCGGGCTCTGTGCTGACAGCTCAGAGCCTGGAGCTGCTTCTGATTCTGTATCTCCCTCTCTCTATGACCCTCCCCCACTCATGCTCTGTCTTTCTCTGTCTCTCAAAAAT